>CAKAOI010026468.1:0-33337 GCA_916701655.1 Sebastiscus albofasciatus | reverse complement strand
CGACATTACTTAGAAGCAGAGCACAACACTAGATAGACCTTGTTAGCTCTTGCCTGAAGGTATTGATTTGATTTTACCTCTGGGGGTCCACCCCCCTCTTCTCTGCACACAACTCTTGTAGAAAGCAACCATCTAGCCTAGAGCTGAAGGAGCTCTTGTAGTACATTAAGTGATACAGAAATTGCATAATGGAGAGAGTTTAATGAAGGCGCCCTGTTGGGTTCTGAGGCTAACATTACTTAATTAAACAGACAGAGTTGGTGTGCCCATAGAGACAAAGTAAATGCAGGCAGATAAAAATGACAACCTGTAAGAGGTTCATGGGGAGATGATCGGATCTGATTTTGACAAGATAAGGAAAGATGAGAATTAATACTGCTATTAGGACTACACTTTCAATAACAATGTACCCACATTGCATACCTAATCTCTATAAACCTTTCTGCATTTAGAATCTGTAGGCAACGGGACAAGATTTTGGCATCGGAAGTGTTCAGTGTTTGTAGTCCGAGTGGTATTGACGAATCACGTTTGTGCAGGCTTTGGTTTAATGCAGGTAAACAGTCAGTGTTGAGAGAAAAAGAGGTGGAATGCAGTCTCTGAACCAAGCAGCTATTGTCTGACAATGATTTAGCTTTTTATTGGTTTAAAATTAGCTTGTAAATTGGCTACTTTGTGAAAAGATTTGGTCGTACACGTCGTCTCTCAACTCCAACTCCAATCTCGTATCTCGTTCGCTATACTGGAACCCTAGAAATATAGCCCCTTGCTCCCAGAGGCTTATCTGTCGTCAGACCTATAAAACAAATCATGCCTTATGCCGGGCACGCACTACGCGATAATCTAGCCGATTTTGGGCCCGATTCCCCCATCTGGTAATGGTCAGCAAAGCCCCAGTTTTTTGATGGTTCTAAAGATTATATTGCCATCTATTCCTGTGGTGTGAGGTATGTTAAGAGTGTTTTTTACATCCCCTGATCTATTAAGAAGTCCATCCTGGTTGCACAGATTTCAAATCACAAACATTAAACATGTTCAATATTTAAGATCGGATATCCTGTTAGTGAACCGATGACGCGGTCACGTGGGAAAGAACGATAGCCATTTGGGAACCAAGCTGATTGAAAAAGAAAGGACATCAACTTCAGTCATGGTGGCCACAGGGCTAATGCATGAGCTAATGCAAAATGCAAAGCATAAAGTAGTAAGATGACGAAGAAGGACTTCTGAAATTGAGGACCAACTAGTTCAGTTGTTTATTTAGCATGTTTCCATGACTTCATTCATGTTTTTTTTTCTTTTTTCTTCATGAATTTTCGGTACAAAGTAGTGCAAAAACTAACATCGCTAATTCTTCCTGCAAATCGCCGCCATGTTTGTTAAGACTAAAGTCACGTTTAATCGAGAGACTTTCCAAGATTTCAGGTTTTGAGAATCGGGCCGTTTTGACCAAATCGTTGCTAACCACACACTATAGGAACAAAACTGTTAAATGTAACATAACATGTCGTTATGTGTCTCTCACATTTGATTCAACTGTTAAGATTAGAAAAAAATATTTGAGTGTGGGCCAGCCTTTATGAGCTTAATACTTACTATAGGTCTTCACATAGTGCAGACATTTTTGGACATCTGAGTTGACAGATTCCTCTCCATTTTTGGAAATCCCAATTCCCTGCCCATTCACATACACACTTACCATTTTTTTTATTTATAGTATCTCCAAGACAGGAAATGTGCAGTATTTATACTGGTAATTGGTCTTTCATATTGACTTTTGTGAAGTTGTGGGAGGCAGAGATTACAGGCTTAGCAAGGTCTCAAACCTTTCCAGGAGCACAGGGGATTATGAAGCAAAGATTCGTCTTGTCTGAAATAAAAAATCACCTCCCTTCTTCCTATTTTTACATCTGCAGGGTAAAATTGGCTGACTTTTCAGTACAGCTTTGCTGGGTTTAATGAATGACATGCACCACAGAGTGGATCCAATGTGAAAATGCCTTTTGCAAAACCTCAACCAAGTGTTAAAATAATTTACTGGAGGTCAAAATAATTTTGCCTCAGGAGAATGACTGTATCAGCTCAAACCAAACAGCTGATAAACTGTCATTTGAATTACCAGCTAACTTATTTTTGTCTTCTGTTTCATATGAGAATACGTGCAGTTTCAAATCACTAACCAATTATCGGTTGATGGACACTGTAAAGAAAGAGCCATCAGTTTAATAAAATATACTCCTGGTATACAAAGAAGATGTCTTCCAACAATTAGGGGACAAATGAAAACTCTACCAAACATCCATGGCGGGAAACGAGTTAGGTTTGACCCTGGGTGCTTTTAATTTAAGGCCTTCAATTCAATGTAATGTAACAGAACTCTCTTTGGGTCAGCATTCATTAAGTTGCCCAGAGACTCTTGTCTACGATATGATTATGTGATAATGTGACTGGGTTGGGTGTTTTTACACAAAGATACTGAATAGATATGATTTGATAATAGTGTTACAGCTAATTTGGTTTCTCAAATGATCTTACACGTGATAATGTTTTAAAATACTTTTTTTCTGTTTGCTTTGAAACTAGTAATACAAAAGTATATGAGAAAGGGTTTCTCTAAAGGTGGAATGTGTAGGATTTGGCATCATCTAACGGTAAAGTTAGAGTGCAACCAACTGAAACCTCCCCAGAATGCCAAGAATGTAGAACTACGGTGACTGACACAAAAACACGAATGTCCCTATCTACAGCCAATGTTTGGTTTGTCCATTGTGTGCTACTGTAGAAACATGGCAGCCGACTCCGTGAAGAGGACCTGCTCCGTATGTAGATATAAACGGCTCATTCTAAAGTAATGAAAACACAACTCATTTCCAGGTGATTATACACTGAAGAAAACATTCTTATTAATCTTATATTCAATTCTGCCAATAGATCTCCCTAAATGCTACACACTGTTCCTTTAACTTGAGAGACTACTGGATATTTTGACATGCCTCTGTACTTCAACATAGTGTGAACCTCCTAGTTGGGAAAAATTAATAACATCATTTTGACTCAGTAAGCAAACATTTCATCATCATACAGCCAATAAACATACACACAAACAGCATAGAGTATGATTTTGTCATTCTGTGGACTTTGATCAAACATCTACGTTTTATTTTTGTAACCATGTTTTAAGGATTGTTTTAGCTACATCAGTATATTTGAGTCAAGTGAGTTGGTAACAGCATGAGTAGATGTACTATGCTCTTCAGGCAGCTGGGATTGACCACTTGAAAACTGAGAGTTGTGGAAAACTGCTGCCTTCAGGTTCACTGTAGTGGCAAACAAATAAGCAATGATTTTAGATACTGGTAGAGTGTGCAGCATACTAGGTTTTAAAGCCATTTTCTTTTAGCTATAAAGTGTGTCATGACAATAATAAATGGAGACTCTTAAAGGGACTGTTTGTAAGAATCAGAAATGCTTGTTAACAGCGACACCTGTGGCCGTTAAGTCAACGAAAGTCAGCATCGGGCTCGCAATTGTGCTCGCTCTACATGGATATGAACGAGCATCGCTCAACACAGTGAGGCGACACCCGTCAGCTAAAACCACAATAAGCTGATAGCTTGATAGCTGTGAGTACTAATAGTAACCATATTTAAGTTCATTATAACAGGCTTCTGTTCATTTTGGGGAGTGGCTTTTGGAGGGAGGCCTGAAGGGACGGACTGTCAGTGTCCGACATTCTTGCTAGATTTAGGAACTTTTGGAGCTAGTGCTGCTAGCTACTTTCATTGGAAAAGAGTTGGCAACACTGGGCTGGGTTTTTCGGTTGGATAATTTTTAAAATCTACCTTACTCTTGCTGGTTTCTCATGATAACTAATCCTAGCTTTTAAGGGACCGTTTGTAACTTCTTATACACGTATAAATCAATCCGGGTCGGTGTCCCATGCGCGCTCCTGTGTGGCTACGCTGTTCAGACTCAGAATCCAACACAAACTACACAGAATCACCAAAACCGCAAAGTTCTATCAAGTGAAGACTGTCTTGCAAAACAGTGTTGGCCGCGGTTGTAGTATGAGGGGGAGGCCATAGCTTTGGTCTCCAGGGCCGGAGTCTCTGCTCCTCTGCCTGCCTGCTTGCCTTCACTCAGCTCGCTCCACCTCACGTGCATGCGCACACACTACACACTGCAGAAGACTTGGTAGCTCTGAGAATATCTAGTGAATGTACAGTGGACGTTTGTGCAGAAATAACTGCTGCAGCTCCTCCAGACCAAAAAGAGGTTTACCGTGTCTTGTGAAGTGACGGGGCTCCGCAGCGAGAAACGTTATCGTCTCCGACCGGGTGCCGGTGTCTCCCTCCGACCGCGGTCGGGAGGCTGAAGCAGGAAAAGCCAGCACTAGGATCAGCAGTGATTCATGGAGACCTTCGTCTGGTCAGCTAACATTACTGCCAAGCAGGTGAAATATAGAGTGATATTGTGGTTTTAGCTGACGTGTATCGCCTCACTGTTTTGACAGATGCTCGCTCACATTCACGTAGCGCGTGCACACGGGCGAGCGCGAGCAACAGGACACTGACTTTCGTTGACTTAACGTACACAGGTGTCGCTGTTACAACCAATTTCTGATTTCTTCCCTTCAATCTATTGAATTATATCACTTCTTTGCCATCCATGTAGGTCAAACATTAACGCCTCAGTGATTAAATTTGCAGAGTATAATTCTACAAAACAATCTTTTAAATTCAGCGGTGCACAGTTCAACAGACAACCTATCAGTGCACAAATCACTCTGATTCACCCAAACAATACTCCGTGGAAAAATACAGCTCCGAGAGATTCCGTCATTTTAAATCAAAATCTCATTAAATATGATCGCTGATGGATTTGCATTGCCATGTGAGGGGCACAAACATCGTGAATATACTCATATTAAGAGGAATCTTTTTTGTATTGTAATGCCTCTGACATGGTAACCTTTTACAGCTCACCACCCACAGCCTGAAGCCCGAAGCCAGTGATTCAGACTTGGCTGTTTCATCAGTCACCATGTCCAAAAGCAACATTGTAAGGGGCCCACACTGTCACAGGAAATATTGTGTGAAGGGAGAGGAGAGGGAGAGGGCAGGAAATACCATTGTGCCCTTAATGCATTTCTTTGATAAGACAAGAAAAAAAAGGATAAAGGGAAAAAAAAAGAAAAACTCCACAAAAGCATCTATGTCCCTGTAGGATCTGCTTAAAATACAAAACAATTGGAGGAAAATAAGTTGAAAAGGGGTGACGAAGAAGAAAATGCATAACCCAGGGTCAGAGACTTGAAGACAGAGGTTTGTCCTCAAAGTCATTAATTGCCTGTGTGGCTGCATCCTTCAAACACACACCTCTCCTTCTTTCTCCACTTGTCCCTGTTGTTCTCACCCCTCCATCTCTGAACGCAGCCAGTTAGCCAAAGGTTTAGCTGGAATCTAAAACTATTACAGCTGCGCAGCCTCAGTGAGTAGCCAGACTAAAGAGAAGTGACAACACTGTCTCAGGGGAAGGTTGACAACAGAGGACAAAGGGAGTTCAAGAGAGAGCAACAGAAAGAGGGAGGGATGGAGAGAGGAGAGCGAGAAAGCAGATGGAATATAGCAAAAAGGGAATTAAAGCAACATGAGTTAGAGACGATTGTAGATGAGTACAGCAAAAAAACACAGATGCAGTGGGCAGAGAATCAGCAGTAATGTCGTCAGAAAAGCGTTGGCATTGTATGTTTCTGCAAACAGATATGTTGAATGTGGACGTTTGTGAAAAAAAAAATATTGATATATATATATATCTTTATATATAGATATAGATATATATATCTATATATACATAAATACGTTTCATATCAGCCTCGTATCATATATGTACAGTATATATATATATCTAAAAATATGTTTCATATAAGCCTTATATCATGCTTGCAAATGCCCAGTGAAACATTATGAAACGATTGTTTAGGTTTAGGTAATAAAACTACTTGGTTATGGTTAGAAAAACCATCATGGTTTGTGTTAAAATAATAATGTACCAACATAACGTAACAACGTGACTACTGTAAATAAACAACCGCCATTAGCAGACTTTCTTACACAACGTAACGTAAAACAACGTAACGTAAAACAACGTAACGTAAAACAACGTAACGTAAAACAACGTAGCGTAAAACAACGTAACGTAAAACAATGTAACGTAAAACAGCGTAACGTAAAAACAACTTTGCATAAAAAGTGTAAAGTTAACATTTACTTTTGGTTTCACATGGGACACAAACAGCGGCAGCCGCCTGGGTGAAAGTCCTGTGTTTGTTTGACCCATCCACCACTCCTCCCGCCCTATGTGGACTTTCTTGCTTCTTATAGTCGTTATTATATCACTTAACTTTCAATAACGGTCACTCGATATACTATGTCACTTGCTCGGCGCGTTGTTAACTCTGCAACGTCCCTTGCCCTGACTGAATGCAAAAACATCCATGTATCCATTGTTTGTAGAAACGTACAAGGCCAACATTTTTTCCTGGCGACTGGGCTGCAATCAGCTACTGAGCAAAGGAGAAGAATGCCAAAGAGATTATCCCTCATTGTATTCCTGTCCTATGGTCATACAAGATATTTAGGATACTTAACCACTTCCTTACTTGCACTATTAGTGCAGCTCTTTTGGGCATTATGGATAGTGTTCATACTGAAGTCTTCCTACCTGCCATAATAATATAAACTATGAACAGATCTCATCTTTGTTCAGCAGCAGCACATCATTTTCCCTATACCACTTTTATACTGCAGGCTTGTATATTTAGACAAATATACACATGTGGGTTTTGCAGATACATTGATGCACACAGGGGAAAAAGGGTACTCATGGAAACATGCATAGATTTATCAGCAACACTTGTAATAATCGTTCTTGTTATAGTCTGTAACAGGCATAGGTAAAACCATGACATAAGGATGAAGTTTTGATGTTTACATGCACGTCCGATTACATTTATGACCTTGCCCTGTACACAGTAATTGCAACAAAGATTAATGTAACCCACAAAAAGGCATACATAGTCCCAGGATGGATGACTTGAATCCGATCAATCACTCTTGAAAGCTGCGTGAAGGAGGAAGAGGTGTGAGATTGGCAGACAGTTAACCATGAAATTCACTTTACTGACGTTTAGAGGGTTGCAATTTTTCAGAGGGATTGAGTTGAATCCTTTACACTCACATGTCACATACAGTATGTGTGAGTATGTGTGTGTATGGAGGGATGAGAGGGAAGAGTTCTCTTGTGATCCTATAGTTTACAAGGGTTAATCAAGTACTGACTTCAACTTGGTATGATGACAATTTTTACCAATGTTCCTGTAACACAGATTTGATTGCATAGTGTAGGAGTATGAATTGAAAAAAAGGGGAGAAGGTGGGTCTTTCAATTATATTATATTTCTCTTTCATATATTCAAACATATTTGAATCTTGTAGAATTCCTTTAACCTTGAGGGATGTAAAGTCTACTGGTCTCAATCATGTTGAGAGGAAAGAAATAAGCTATGTTTTGTTCAAAATGTAAAGGGAACAGGCTCAACAACAGCCATAGGACCGTGCACCATTTTCCATGTCATGTCAGAGAATTTGTCAATGACCTCAAGAGCTCTCTACACAATGAAGTTAATTAAAACTCAGTAAAAAAGTTAGAGATGGTCTCTTAAGATGCCTTATTTTCACTAAACTGTTATCCAGTATCTTATCTCATCTGCCAGTAAGCAACTTGACGAAATGTGTGCAAAAAATGTACTATTGGGAGTTTATGGAACAGTCTTAAGGCCTTTGCAAGCCAAGTCTGGTTTCGTCTGAAATTACAGTATTGTTTAAAAATAAATACGACCTCATGTTGTGACAATCACGTTTACACACCGACTCTGAAACTTTGTTCCGTCATTAAAGTTCAGTTAAAGTTCGCATCAGTCAAAAGTCAGAAGAGGGTTGTTTGAAGCCACCATCCGTTCAGACATCATCATCCAAAGTGGCATGATAAACATTTACTGACTTAGTCTCCCAGCACAAAGCACTTTACGATAAAGAAACAAAGAATACAGACATGCAGAATTTAAAGATCGATTGTGGGAGGTGATTGCAGAACAGCTTGGAATTGGAGACGGTCGCAAAACAAAGGATGTACGAACGATTAGACGGTAGTGATTGTGCTCCAGGCAGCTAAACGATAGCTTCTTGCTAATGTCAGTCATTCACTAGCCCCGTTTAGCACTAGCACTATCCATTGCACCCACGTAATCAGTTCAGTTTTGTCTTGTATTGCGAATTTTGGCAACGAATAAAACGCATTGCACTCAGTGTGTAACGTTTATCGGACAACTGATTAAAAATACACAAAATACGGATTTGTTGTGCAAAGACATTTACACTAATGCTTTCTCTCCAGAGGGACATGGATTAGCTCTGTTACACCTGACCCTTGTTTGGAAAAGTAGAGGCCAACAGCTTCATCAGTCACAATCAATTGGAGATGTGTGAAGAAAAAATTGAGTTTTATTTTAGGTAACAGCAGATTATATATATTTTTCCAAATGTCAAGATGTGATTTTTTTTATCTTTGTTGACTGACTTCTGCTTTGCTTTGAGTGATGCTCCAAAGTCTTCATAGTAGTAGCTAGTGGTAGGTAAGTATTAGTTATATTAGGTGATTTTATTGAATTTTTAACTCCTTTTTAAGGTGGTTGATGATAATTTAGATGGGCTATCCTGGATTTACATTGGTGGGAGATATCCAGATATCTCTAAAGCATCACCAATAGTTGGGGGAAAGAAATGTTAAAAAATAATATTTCATTGTATTATTATGTGTATTATGTGTATTATTATTAGTACCATGTGTGTGAACAAAGCGAGGCCTACATGTAGGAACAAAAGCCTGAACAACGAAACAAATCCAAAACCTTGTGTAGAGTGTAAGATTTGGTTTGAATTCAGATCCTGGTTTCCCATTGGACGAGGTCCACAGGTATTCAGCAGAGTTCACGCCCATAACATCACCAAGGATATAAAAGAGTGCTCACCGCTCTGGACTGTGCCTTTTCACTGCCACATCAGTTGCTACGGGGGGGTAACCAAACGTTTGTAACTTAAAAGAGCTTCGGCCCAGTCCCCAACCTCGCTGGAGTGAAACTGACTGTTTCACTGAACATTTTTGGATCCTTTGAAAGATCGCTGTGCAACCGGTGGTCTCACCCTGCCTGTAGAAGGAAGGCACTCATCACGCTTCTTCAAGAAAGAGAAGGACACGACCCACTCTCTTTCTATTAAGTCGACTCTGGCTGCTTTCCCTCAGCCAGCCCGCCCGCCGTTAACCCGCCGTCGAGCAATACTCTGGCCCAGTTGTTGCCTGAAGTCGGAGAAACTCCGCCGGACACACCAACAGACTAAATACACTTTAATCACTAAGTGAAGCGATCTCAAGTATAGGGCTTTTGTCTGGGCAAAGATAAATAAATGATAGTGAATGTGAATTTGCCGGGCCACCGAGTCCTCAATGCTGTGTCGAGACTACCTCAATTATTGTGCTTGCTGCTTGTTTCTGTGTTCAACACGCATCGATTGTGTTGTCCCACGTCGTGAAGCCCTGCCGACGAACCAGAGTTCACCTGTTGGGTTTCTGAATGATAAAAGGACAGCTATTGTGTCTTTCCGCTGCAGTTAGGATTGCCTTTGCTTTGCTTTGAATGCTTTTCTCTCTCTCTCTCTCTTTTACTCACCCCCACACACACATACGCCTACATGCTTCCATGTGCACCCACACACGCACCTCATAGACACAGATAGAGTGGTAGCATAACTTAGCTTTGCTCCATGCCATTGTGTATCACAGACAGGGGGAACGATATCCTCCATTTTTTCTCACCCCTTTGTTTAACTTCTGCGGTCTCGTCCACAATCAGTAACTGCAGCGTGACGCAGCTACTACCGTAATCACGTCGGCCGTCTTGCTTCCTCTCGATCCTCCCTCTCACACACACATACACATGTGCCTTTAGTTATAGTGCTCATAGCTGCTTGATATGTAGTATTGTAGTTAATCATTATCTTATTTGCTAACAACCAAGCCTTCTTCTAACAGATCCCGACGATTAGATACTTTGTGTTCATCCAGCCATGACCATCGGCTAACGTATGTTTTACACTGAGTGCTGCTCCAAATGCTCAGTGGTAGTAGTGGTATTCAAATGGCTTTAATAATGGTATTACTGGTTTTAACATGCCTATTAAGATGGTTGAATTAACACTTGGATGGGTCGTCTCCGGGATCCGTATCGAACAGATCAGTGTGCTGTTGCCAATGTGTAATGGCGAGGCGGACAGGATGCAGTTTTCCGTTTTTGTCATCTTGGGTTATGGACGACATTGCCCCCTCTCTCCATTGCACTCATGGTGGATTCTATTAGAGTCTTAAGTGGATCTTCACTTTGCTCTCCTGATATTGTCCTGCTTTACTGACAGACGTTGGCATATGTTATATCACGTATCTCATGCACCCAAGTGCCTAAGATAAAATTGCAGCATTCTTTATTTATGGAGATTTACAAAGATACATTTAACAGTCCACTGACATGATGAAATGATAGAAAGTCAGAACTTGTATTTGCACTACATTAAGCTGTCATTACTTATTAATTTTGACTGAAAACATATTAGAATGCAGATGGTTTAAGTGTGTTTTAAGGTTCTAACATTTATGTATATATATATATATATATATATATATACACATACATGCATACGTACATGCACATGCACATGCACATGCACACGCACGCACACACACACACTTGTTTGAACTGCACTGTTATTTCAATGTTTTGAATGCAGGCTTTTATAGGTGGATTTGGATATCTGCAGTGCTTTCTCTTGTTGAAAATATTTGACATTTTATATGTGACATTTAAAGTGGGGACACCTGCTGTTCATCCACGTTGTGGAATAAAGGTTTTGAGACAAAACTGTCTCATCGTTTTTCAATAGAAAAAGTGGGTCATGATCAAGAAAGGGTTAATTGAAAAGTATTAGACAAAAATAAAATATTTGATTTCTGAATTTGTAATTGTAATGTATTGTATTTATATTTATAAATGTGTTTTTATATGAACATTACATTGACAAATTTATGAAAATATATCACTGAAATATTTTTCTTACAATTATGAAAACATGTAATATAATTGACAATATTAGGATAACAAATATTGACACAGTTAAGTGATAAAATTGTGTTGGAATAAAGAGATCAGAGTGTTTAATTTACTTTATTTATTCAAATTTGAATAACTGTGTAGGTTTTTGCCAAAGCAAACAATCTGTGTGCAAACAGTGTCCACTATTGAACTGAGTAAATCCAATGTGTTCTGTTTTTTCAGTGTGGGCACGATCACATAAAATGTGCTGTTTCACATTAACAGTTGACAAATTTAGTACTCTGTGAAGTGAGAAAAAATGCTAATTTTGCCCAAAGCACATTATACCTCTGCACTATGTGACTCTGCAAATAGAAACATACTGTACTACTTACACCACTAATGAGTAAAATGTCTCATTGGCTCGTGGCGAAGCTCAAGGCAATAGATACATACTACGCCGTGGTGATAACAATCCTTACAAAAGTCTATCACTATTCCTTTTTTTGCTTTTATTCCCAATTAGTATATTTTTCCCCATTGCATGTTAATGAATTTTGACAACCACTGCCTGAATCTCAAAGCGCCTCTCCTCTGCCAACATGTCGGGCCATTTACTGGTGTAGTATGTGGATATCTTCAGTAAATTATATGGATTTCCGTGGATGTCGACTGTGCGGGCTTGAGGGGTTCTGGTTCATCAGCCTGGCCAGTGGTCAGAGAGAGGGGGAGTGGATCAGGTCAGTGGCAGCCTGCAAGTAAACAGGAAACGTATCAGACAGGAAGAATGAACACAAACTACCATGATAGGAGTGCATGCAGTCAGTTATGGGGTTGGAGAGAGACGGGGAGATGAAGAGAGAGAGGGAGAGAGATGATGGTAATACTACTGCTCTCTCACCCAATTCTGGATTCCCTGCAGCATGAATTAACATTTTATATTCAGAGCAGAATGTGAGTCGCTCTGGCTCTGCTGAGAGCTCAGTGAACTCTCATAAACTTGGCAAGCTCTGTAGGCTTCTACACTGGCATTTATAATTAGCCATCCACATATACAGCCTGTGGGAGACAGACTATGTATTTTATTGTTATCATTATTTTATCAAGGCAATATAATATATCACCATCACTGCTAACCGAACAGTGTTTTTTTTTTTTTATTATTTTCCATGAGAAGAAATGGCTGTGATGTGGGTATGAAAAAGGAATGCCAATCAGGAATGGTGCAGTCTATTTCATCTGATGCCAGTATTTTCACTCTAGCTGTAAAACTGAGCCCTTTACAACCTCCAGAACATTGATTGTGTAAATGTGTTAAAGAAACTTTTGGCGTTAAAACTAATTTGTGTTAACGCGTTATTGCGTTAACTTTGACAGCCCTAAAATTAATACAAATGCAAATAAATAACGAAGCCAATTAAAACAGAAATATCAATTTATGTCACATCTAATCAATTACTTTAATCAATTAATTAATGCCTACATTTATTTTGAATATTATTTTGGTTCATTTAATGGCATATAATCGAGTCAATTATTTTTTCAGTTTTTTATTTTGGCAGGTTCCGTCCTCCATACTATGGAAGCTTCAGAAAGATTTATGAACAATTACAATTCACCATAAACTTATTCTATATGTTTCTATACTCAGACAAACAGCAACTCATTAATGAGTTACATTATAACATATCAAGCTATATTTTCTGAAATTACAGTGCAAGCATGTTTTATTAAGTAAGTATTAGTATTGAATAAATTAGCCCTACATGTGATTTTGTATTATGCTTTTTCTAATTGTGTTATGATGGAATAAACCTTATAATCAGGCACAGATCTTTGCAAATGTGTCTGGACAAATCCACAATCATTTTGTTATTTATTTTATTCTTCAATCCTCACATTTGGTAGGTAACCAGTTTCATATAGACACTGACCTTCATACCTTTTTTTCTGCTGTATAACTTTGTTATACATATACAGTATATTCATTTTCAAAGTGGCATGCATTCTGACTGAAGCTATGTTTATAGCAACAAAAGCGACAAATCGGCCAGCGTGGCCAGCTACATTGTCGGCGAGTCGCTGTTTAAGTGTTGCTCACGCGCTTCTTGATGTATTATGTCGTTAAATAGCACTGGGAAATGGCTAACGGCATTTCTATAGATGGAATGGAATAGGGCGATTAAAGTGTGACATCAGCGACAAGTGTTGTGTGTCAGTTTGTAGCTTCATGTCAACGGCTTCCATTGAAAATGACTTGTACCCTTTTGCCGTGTCGTTCGTAGTGGGAATGCAGCTTTAGAGTGAGTATGTACTTGATAGCAGCCTCCATGTGGATGTGTGTGCACACGGGTACATACAATACACGTTCATGCATGAATACATGCCCTCCTCCGTTTGTTGAAGTGGCTAAGGTCGAGTTTGCAGTGGCTTTGTTCTGTTGAGCGCTCCGTATGGAGCGGGGAGGGTACAGAGGTGATGAAAGAGTGTTCACCCTGACAGCATCCTTGCAGGGAAGGACTTAATGACATGCTCAATATCGCAGCAACAATGTCGTTAGGAGCAAACAAGTCCTGCCTTCTCCATCATTGATGGGGAAGATAATTGTCGCCCAATTTGCATAAGAAATGTTGTCGAACCGATTGGGGTCTTGAGCAAATAAGCGTGTACATAATACCGCCGATGCGTATTAAAGGTGAAGAGTTACTGATAATTAAACCAACGACCTTCGAAAATGTCAATCAAAATGTTATCTTCTGATCGGAGGGCAAAGGGAACGGAAGAGTGGGAACACAGACTGCTACATGCCTGTACTTTCTTGCTATGTTTTAGTTCCATATTTAATGATTCATATTATCATTACTGAGCAATTAAAAATCAGGGTCTTTAAATAATGGACTAGAAATTCAGACAGAGTTGGAATAGTAACCTTTGGAATGCATATTTTTGTGTCGCTACAAAGCAATGCGATTGCAATCCATTATCGGCCATTAGGTCTTGGGGTTTGAAAGTGAACACAGGTTTGATCAAATTACCCGTAAAGAATAAGACAACCCCCCAGGTTTTAACTCTGCTCAATTTCATGAACTCACCTTAATTGATTCAGGACTGCCTCTCTCCAGCTGGCGTCAATCCATCACCAATGCTGCCTGCGTGGAATGTAATACAGCCACCAGTTAGGCAGGCTGCATACCTGCTTCTGCTTGCTCTCCCTCCACTCCCCTCCCCACGTCAGTCCCTGTTTGAAAGACAGATTGTATTGGCCTCCTCTCAACACACAAAACCCACACCCCTCAGGCGTATCATAACAAGCTGTAAATGAACTCAAATGCTGCCGTCAACTGAAGAGCAAACTGGCAATGGACAGGAGCATGTTCCCGTTCTCTCTCTCTCTCTTTTTCCTCACTATTTTTCAACCATAGGCGAGCAGTTGGATTTACTGTTTTAATAAAACTACCATAACTCTTCCTCCACTATATCCAACAGCCACATATTTATGGTATACCATGAATTATTCCACCAAACATTGTGCCAGTAAGGCCAGAGTTATGGGGACATCATCACGCATCACCACAGATGTATCAGCGTGATGAAAGACTACCACACAAGGCGTTGCTGTACAGCTACGCCACTTGGATAAACTGTCAGGAGAGCTTATAGTAAAGAGCGGAGAGAGCAGGGATATATTTCTGCTTATTGCTGTACATACTATGTAGACTCAGACATCAGTCATTGCTGCCGTATTCCCTCCCTCAGCCTCCCAGAGACAGCAACAGGTCCTCGATCACAATAAATGCCTATAGCAGGTGTTTTCGCAATGGCTCTTTTCAAAAGTCAACTGTTTTCTGCTTCTTGTCTGCCAAAAAACGGCCCTTTAAATCAAAGCAAGTCAAGGAAAATAACATTGTTTCTGATTACTGTCAAAATTCAAGACATTAGGAGTCCAAAGAGAAAGATATTCTTTTATAGAGGAATTTCAAAGCAATATTTCTGTTACAGTGAAAGCCCAGAGGCCAGCAGATCTCCATAGATCCTCTCTGGTGTCAGTGTTTTTGACATCCAGATTAGCATAAAAATGAGAGCTACCTATTTACATTGTATCTCATGGCAAAGCCTGCCCTCATACCTCCTGAAAACGGTCTAACTAAACATTTTTTTCCTATAGTAAATCAGCTAACCTTTCTAAAGATTATTGTCAATAATGTATAAATGAAAGAATTTAATTTGTGGGAACTACGCATGAGGGACACCCAAATCCATTTTAGGGCCCCAAGCAGAATTAGATTTTCCCTCATCCTTTTTAAAATATAAGAACTGAATTGCTGCAATAAAGTGCTCTTAAAAAAAAAAACCTGATACTTCTTTCATAGAGGAGATCCATGTGGTGCCTTTATCAGCCTCTATGGTGGGAAGGGGGGCACATGAAACACGGACCCCCACTTTGGACTCGTATTAGGGACTTTATGATCCAGCCCATTCTCATTACCAGGGCGTCAAATACTAATGCTTTATCACAGCCATTGGCGTTCGATACCACCGCACAAGGCACCCTTTACTTTCATCCAAATGGCTGCTGTTCATGTGCTGTGTGTCACGTTACAATCAGCTGTTCGTTTGTGTCCAGTGTGATACCAAGGGGCATGACAAACCAGCGGTATGTGATGAGTTGGGATGAGAACGTGTTGTGTGATAACACCTGTCTTTGCTATTGTTGTGTTTATGGGTTTCTGATGGAGTGGAGATATGTAACAATAAATGGCAGAACGACATGAATGTTTTGTCTAAAGCAGACACAGGTACAGCAATGTCAAGGTGTATTTGAAAAACCCAAATTCTTCAATATTTCCCCTTTTTAAAGGTACCGAGTGTACGTTCTGGCGACATCTAGTGGTGTAGTTCCAGATTGCAACCAACTCAGTTCCACTCACTCTTCCCTTTCCAAGACTGCGGTAACGTCAGAGGTCATCCTTACCATAATAACACAACTTTCAGAGCAACAGAAGTCAGACGGCGGCTGGCAGTACCACGGTTTTGCACTCTGCGGCTCACCTGCAGCGTATCGGAGAACTACGGTGGCCTTCAGGTAACGTAAAAATGCAAAAGGCTCTCTCTAGAGCCAGTGTTTGGTTTTTCCGTTCTGGGCTACTGTAGAAACATGGCGGAGCAACATGGCGGACTCCGTGTAGAGAACCCGCTCCCTATGTAGATATGAATGAAAACACAACAATTCTTAGTTTCAAGTGATTATACACTAATGAAAACATATTTATGAATATTATATGCCATTTCTGCTAAAATGTCACACACTTATGCATAAAAAGAGGCTATTGGAGACCTTGATATTGTCAGTCTTGCTCTCTTTCGTCATTTTCTAGCTCTTTTTTTTAAAAAAAACTAGTCAGGTAGTTCCATAATAGTTCAATAACGAATAAGAAAAGTACATTCTTTATAGAAATGCCTGTGTGAACCACTACAAATATCACTCAATGCTGAAGATGCTTCATGTTGACACCTGACCTGTATACTGAATATCTGCCTCATCTTGGTTAGTACTGAATGCGAAGAGTGCTGTTGTTCAGCAATTTGTTCAGGTATCAGAAAACACATGCAGACACTGTGCCTCAAGGCTACTTTTTTTTTAATTAGTCTAGATTTGTGGATTGTGATTGTGGATGTGGTATCAAAACCAAAATAGTCAAAAAGGTTGATTAAAAAATCATTAATGTAGGTATTTTGCGGAGAGAAATTCGACAATACGCTCTAATTGTAATGCCATGAATATAATCAAGCAGTATGTGCAGAAGATGACACACCGTATGAACTGCTCACAGCGTCCTGAATCTCCCCCCTAAGCTGTTTGACATACAGATGATCTGCAGCTACACGGCCAAGAGAATGACCAGACAGCTGAAAGATCACTGTTCATCCCCGCGAACCATTTCAGCCTCATCTTTCTCCCAGCTTTTGCTCCCAACTCGCTGCATCATAATGCTAGACATGTCAATCAGAGCTCTGAGACAGAACACTCATCTCCCAAGGAGATTATATGTCATCAGAGGATGGAGGAACTTGCAAATCCCCCTTTCCTTTCGCTGCTCCTGTCGAGGGCTGGAGGAGTGGCCTACCTCCTCCTCGGTGATTAAAGTGGGAGATTGAGTGTGTTTGCGCAGCACACAGAGAGGCTCATTACAATGCACTAGCATGTTGTTGGAAATAGCCCCGGCCAGGAGCTGTAATCCAAAATGTGCTTAATGAGGGGCCACCCAGCCTCTTCATGGGCCCAAGGAGTCAGTCAGACCTGGAGGGGAGAAAGAATCAGCTCTCTCCACCAACATATCAATCTTCACAGTGATTGAAAAATTATAATAATAGAGCCCGCCGCTGATATTTCAGCCCCTCCGTCCTGCGCTGCCTTTGCTTTAATGAGATTCATGTCAGATGGCTGTTCAAGGGAGAAAATGAGAAAGTACGGAGTGTTACAGGAGTGCGCTCGCAACTGATAAACAAAGACGACGCAGAAGAAGTCCTGACAAGATGTTATGGTGATTAAGGGGAATATTGAAGAGACAATTGGAATCATTACGTCTGTGTCAAGCACTAGGGTGGCTTATTTATCTGTGCTTATAACACTATGCAATGTGTCTGTGAAAGTATACTTTTATTTTGACAGTACACTTTTATTTTGAAAGTACACTTTTCTTTCAAAAGAAAGAATAAAAAGTGCAGATCTCGTTGCAACACTAGAATCCACTGCAAAACATAGCACTCACGACTTCACCGCTGCAAACCGCAGTCCATCAATCCGTCAACATTGTGTCGGTAAGAGTAATGCAAAAGCTCCAAACAAATAATAGCTGATAAGGATTGACATTTTTTTTTTTTTACCTGTGAATGCAACCACAACTGTGCAAAATCCAAGAGAAAGCTACAATCGTAATGGGAGAAAATAGCCATCACGAAACACTCAAGATTTTTTTCTTTTTTTCCAAGAACTCTTCTTTTAAGAATGGTACAATACATGTTTTTATTACCTTGAGGCAGGAAATGTGTTGTCAGTCGGACTTTCTTGACCCTGAATTAGTACCTTGAAAAGCTACTGCTTTCTTATTCTACAGCAGCTAACCTTACTTTGAAAGGTACAACCCAACTCCCTGGCCAGACCCATTCGGGCATTTTGCCCACAGCCAATACTCAGCATGCCACAACTCTTAATCTTAATTATTGATAAACTAATTTCAAGTAAATAGGGAATTGAGGTAGTCTGTGTCTCTCTAAAACAAGAATAATTGCATTAGATGTATTATTGTGTTAGGTTTGCAATGCCAAATAAGTAGTGGCAATCTTTTATAGCTTAACGTTGCTGGGAATAATAGAAACAGTATAAAGATAATGGACCATTGTGTTGTATTGTGCGTTTAACAAGGTATAACATTTCATGGTGGTGAGGCTACATTAAACATATGATTCATTACAGATTGATGACCTCTTGTTTACTGTAACTTGTACTATAGGCCTATATAATGAATGGGAGTACTCAAACCTGGTATTATAATTTGATTTGTTAATATATTACTTAGTGCATTGCCCCCCCAAAAATCAATAGAATCCAGTTAAGTGGAATTCAGAGCACATAAAAAAGTAAATCACTTTTATGCAGCATTGTATTGTTATTAACCGCCATTCAAAATGTGCTTTTGCTGTATAACTGTAATGGATAAGCAAAATAATATTGTCAGAAAACAAAACAGACCTAATTTGAAGAGATCCCACGTACAAGTGAGTCCCAAGCTTCCGATGTTATATGAAACTGTGCATGGAACAATAGCCTGGTACATAATTGAGAAAATTAGTTTTTCTCTCCCTTGTTTTCTCGATGCATCTCCCCACACGAGGGCCTGCATACATATCTCTCAATTCAGTTTTTTTTTGGTGGGGTCTTCAATTAATTTACTTAATATGTTTTCATCCCCTGGCTTCTTTCTAGTCAAAAGGAACTGCCTCCTTGTTGCCGGGAGACCAGTTGTATTATCACAGCCATTCATCCTTGCTGTGCTCTCTTGGGTCAGTATGTGACTAGAGTACTGTGCACATAGCTTGTTGTGCGGTGACATACAGCTTGTCCTTTTCAAGTCCCAAATTAGCCAAATAATTACTCACAAACAAATAGTGTGTTTAGAACTAAACAGTAAGTCAGTGTGAAAGACTAGTACAGCTGAGTTCCTAAAAGATCTAAATATTAATGGTGCTGCATGTGTTTTAACTTGAGTAAATCATTGTTACATTCATTTTGAAACAACAGAATTATACCATGAACAACAAAGCCATCAATTAGGAGATTGGCAGTGTTCGCTGGCCTCCAATAAACATTTTTACAGTGCTGGATTTTGTGGTGAATTCTACTTGATGCTATTTCTTTTTTTCTTTCTGGCATAAATCACGAAAAGGGCTTCTGTCTACACCTCCTGTTCTTTCCTATTTCGCTCTAAGCTTTCACATTTTCTTGCAGAGGCAGATAGTGTAATAAGTAAAGGACCTTTGAGAAAATCACTTCCAACATGTGTATCCTCCCCTGACAAAGGAGCAAATGATCATAAGTCATCAGTCTGCCTGTGTGTCTCCTCTGCACATGTGCATGCACTATTCAAATCTATACGTACTGGGGCTGTCAATCGATTAAAATATTTAATCGTGATTAATCGAGTGATTGTCCATCTGTTAATAACAAATTATCTCACATCTGCTCAAAATGTACCTTAAAGGGAGATTTATCAAGTATTTAATACTCTCATCAACATGGGAGTGGGCAAATATGCTGCTTTATGCAAATGTATGTATATATTTATTATTGGAAATCAATGAACAACACAACAATTACAAATATTGCCCAGAAACCCTCACAGGTACTGCATTTAGCATAGAAAATATGCTCAAATCATAACATGGCAAACTCAAACCCAACAGGCAACAACAGCTGTCAGTGTGTCAGTGTGCTGACTTGACTATGACTTGCCCAAAACTGCATGTGATTATCATAAAGTGGGCATGTCTGTAAAGGGGAGACTCGTGGGTACCCACAGAATGCATTTTCATTCACATATCTTGAGGTCAGAGGTCAAGGGACCACACTGAAAATGGTCATAACAGTTTCTTTTTGTGGAAGTTTGGAGCTTCTTGGTGTCAAGTTAGTATGACGTGGTCGGCACCACTGGATTCCTTTGATTATGTAGTTTTATTTGATGCCAGTATCTTCACTCTAGCTTCAAAACTAAGCCCGCTGCAACATGAAAAAAACAAGTTACGTTAATGTGTTAAAGTAATTAGTGGCGTTAAAACAAATTTGCGTTAACGTGTTATTATCGCATATAAACTTTGACAGCCCTAATGCGTATAGTTTTTCATTTGTGACTTTATGCTTTGATGTAAAGATTAGTCTTTGCACAGTGCTGATGAAATGTTGGAAGCTCCGAAACACACTGTCATTTAATTTGACATTTACATTCTGTAAAGCAGTATGACATGGAAATTTGTTGTCATTAAAAATAAATCATTATACAGCTAATAAACATTATGCAAACTGTGGCATTCCTGTTGGTTTATCTTGTTGTTTGGTTTGGGTGCTGTAGTTTTAAGGAGCGGGGGATTGAGTACAGCTCATGCTGACAATCAGTCACCAACAATCAGCTGTGTGTGCAGTTGGCACTTCCACAAAGAACGACGTTTTGAATTTTGAGAGACACTCACCAGGCCTGCACACATGGTGTAATTATGCAGGCGCGCTCATGCCAACAGCTGCGAGCGACATGTAGCGGCCTTAAGCAACGCGGCTCTAAACACATATGGTCTTATTCTTGACACACTCTCTGGCATAAGGTGCACTTTTAGTATTCTGTTTGCATTAGTAATGGACTTCAAATGTATCACAAGTAATGTGAATGTAAGGATTGTTAAAAAAATGCTCCTCATGGGGTCCGACATAGTGGCTCCGTATATATCCGGCTCCTTTCATGTGTCCTGACTGGCTCCATTAAAATCATCATTTATGTCACAGTATGTGAGATGAGCCGTGTTTTCTTTTTATGTAATTCTGTATTTGTGTCAGATTTTTTTGCACATCACCAGCATTATTTATTGAGATTTTTCACATTAATAATGATAATACCATTATCTAAGAAATTGATTGGTGGCGAGTGGATGTAGCAAGGCGTTGCCAAGGTTACCAAAGCAATGCCTTTTTTTTTAAAGTTTGAATGAGCACCAGTGGAAAGATGGGTCAACATGAATCTTTGCTGAAGCGGTTGTGTTGTTTACACCAACACCTTGACAAATCTGTCTCTGACACTTTGACTTTGGGTCATTCATAGCTTTCAACCTGTTAAAAGGCACACCTGTGCAATGTCATGCAATCCCATACAGCAACATTGCAATGCATATTATAGTAGCTCTGTCAATTTTAATATGGGGGTGTACTTGCCAACTGTGTGACCTCAAAAATAGGGAGGATTTCAAGATCATAATGGGGGGTCCTGTGCTTCAGAGACTTTTTTTGTCCTTCATTCTGGTGACTTTTAAAGAATTAAAATAACAAAATAATAAGTACACTGCAACAGCATTTTTATGTTAAATAGGCCTACTTTTAATTTTACTTTTAATTCTCAGGAAAGAAAACTGAATAATTGGCCTCTCTGGTGTGAACTTGAATCTCTGGTATAAGCTAATATTCATCAGTTGTTATTCAATCAGTAATTTTTTTTGCCCCTGCTTGAGTATCTTTCTCTTACTCTCCACTTTCAGACACTGCGCTCTGAAACCCGTTATTTCTAATGGCTTGCGCCACGCCACCACAGCTTTTCACTGTGTCCAGCAAGCTCAACTTTGAGCACAGCTCAAACCGAGCAGCTCTCTTACGCCTTGAAACACAGACATTTGGTGGAGCTCTATTGTCATCAGAGTGGAAACAGTAGAGCGTATACACGCTGTACAGTGCCAGAAATGAGTGGAGATAATGAAAAGGAAAAAAGGTGTGAAAAAAATCTGGAAAAAACCTGGAGAAGTTTGAGCCTGGCAGGAAACCGGAAGTGGGCAGCGTTGGCAACGGGAGCGTTGGCAAGTATGTATCGGGGCGCAGTGGTGGTCTAAAGGTTAGAGAAGCGAGCTTGTGTTTGGAAGGTCGTGGGTTCAAATTCCTCGGACCGGCAGGATAAATCTAGGTGGGGAAAGTGGAAAAAGCAGGGTATGCCCCTCCCTCATTACCCAACTGAGATGCCCTTGAGCAAGGCCCTTAACCTCGCAAGGCCTTTAACCTCAGCAAGGCCCTTAACCTCAGCAAGGCCCTTAACCTCAGCAAGGCCCTTAACCTCACGAGGCCTTTAACCTCAGCAAGGCCCTTAACCTCAGCAAGGCCCTTAACCTCAGCAAGGCCCTTAACCTCACGAGGCCTTTAACAGCTCCAGTGGAGCTGCTCAGTACCAACAGATCAGACTGGTTGTAGTGGGCAGCTTCCAGGTGTGAATGTGTAACTGTGTGAATGTAATCAGGATGTTCCTGAAAAATCTCCCCTGAATAAATAAGGTGAAAAAAAATGTATAGGCCATAGTTAGTTCAAGTATTGCGTTGAACTGCATTGTATTGAAAGTTTTTTTCTAATGTTTTGTTCATACTATTTACATATACACGACTGAATATTACCAAAAAAAGCTCATTGTAATCACAAAAATGGAAAATTGTAAAATTGTTTCTTACTTGACCCCAGTTCTACAAACTACTAGTCAAGATTTCAGCTAAACTATAAATATTAATAATAGGATTATTCAGCAGCATCTTCCTGATAATATCCAGCTCATGCTATATTAATTACTATACCAATGCTTGTGGGAAGCAGCATAATGTGAAATGTTGTCTGTTGACATTATAAATATTGGAAGGTTAGAATATTTGTTGCCAAACATCGTAAATCTCAAAAATGCTGTAATACAGAACAACATCCCATCAACCAGAAACTTCCTCCCTTATGATCTCTACGGAGACCCATTTCACAGTACAACAGAGTGCTTTTCAGAATTTGACTGAAATTAGCTCTGCGCCACGGCACCATAAAAACACAGAGAGGGAGAGATGGAGTGGCTGGTGGCTGTATGCCAGGTGAGGCTCTCCTGAGAGGACCGTGGGCACCGTGGCAGAGAGATCCAGCCAAAGAGCTTTGTTGTGATAAATCAGATTCACAACCCTATTTTTACTCATCTATAAATCTCATTGGAAGAAGAAAAAAAAAGAAAAAGCATCGGAGCCAGGGAGCCACGGAGGATTCGCGTAGGCAGGAAATTAGCAAGTTACTTCCCGGTGTTGCATTGGTTGAACATGCTCTAATGACCATTATTTATTTCTGCCGTCATCCTGGTCCCAGATTCTAATCTGCAGCAGATCTGTCTACCGAAATGAGAGAGGATCATTAGGGAAGGGAGAGAGAGAGAGAAAGAAAAACAGAGGGAGACAGGAGGCAATTACCATGCTTTGTTAATTGCACTTATTTGCACTTATCATGGCAATTACAGGCCTCTGCGAATACAAATACAACAATGGTGATACTGAATGCCGTAGGTAAACGCCTGGGGTGCTGTTGTGGTAAAAGATGGATTTGGCAGTATTTCATATACCAGCCGTTGTAATGCAATTATTCAAAGAATTTAATCTTGGCTATACCTTGGATGTCATACTGCAATGAATTCCAGCTCTGCAGCAGATGATCCATCAGCACACCATAAAGAAATCCATTTACATTATAAAGCAACGGCTTCTCTCACAGTTTATGAGAACAGTAGTAAACTAGTGATGTATTGTCAGTGTATAAGTGGTCAGTCACCTACACAGGCCATAATTAGAAGTAATATGTGCAGAGCCCTGGACTGAAAATCACAAGCTATAGTTAGCAGATTTTATAATGCTCAGACAGAGACGGAGAGTTGATCGAGGTCATACATCTTTCCAGCCAGACGTACGTGCCTCACCACACTTGATACGTGTGGTAATAGGGGCATTTTAACTTAATGAAATGATATGGAGGATTCTGGCTAATGAACCACGCAGTTTATGGTAATGATTGGTACTTGTCCATAATTTAACCAACCCTTCCGCTTTGACAAGCATATTATTGATTGCCTGTGCTGAATCCAAGAGGTCCACTCTGTCTGATTCAGGGTCGGTTTCCTGACATCATGTCTCAATTCTGAATTATTCAGAGGACGTCATTGCGTTACATAACATTGATTAGAGTTCATTATATTTATTTTAACCTTTTTGCAAGCATCTACTTTTTTTTTTTTCTCTCTGGACGAGGCCTAATGATCTGTTTATCTATTTTATCAGTGCATGAAGAGAATCAGCTCACTCACACTTGCAGCTGGCTTTAATAAAAATTAATGATGTACAAACAGTGATAATTAATTATGTGGCATATCCGCTTCCCCGTACTACCAGCTTACTCAGCAAAGGGCAAATACTGCACACACAACCAGTGTATGCTGGTGTACAATGAAAATGCCTTATTGGATTTACACTAGCTCAGTTGAAGCTCCATGAGCAAGGGTCAGTGATAGAAAGTAACTAAGTACATATACTCAACTACTACTTTGTACTTCGTCTCCATTACATCTCAGAGGGAAATATTGTACCGTTTACATTTATTTAATAACTTCAGTTACTTTACAAATTCAGATTATTAAAAAAAATATATAAACCAACTAATAAATTAGGATATTGTTTTATCATTTTTTAGGGCTGCCAAAGTTAATGCCATAATGCCAATAACGCCACTAATTTCATGAACGCATTAAGTCAACCTGCGATTTTTAAGATGTCATTTTAAAGCTAGAGTGAAGAAACGTCCATCATATGAAAACTCAACCATACCAACCATGTCATACTAACTTGTCGGGAAACAAGTTAAATAACGCCCCAAACTTGTGTTAAATTTTGGCGAGGAAAAACTGGCACCATTTTCAAAGGGGTCCCCTTGACCTCTGACCTCAAGATATGTGAATGAAAATGGGTACATGAGTCCTTTACAGACATGCTCACTTTATGATAATCACATGCAGTTTGGGGCAAGTCATAATCAAGTCAGCACGCTGACACACTGACAGCTGTTGTTGCCTGTTGGGCTACAGTTTGTCATGTTATTTTTTATGCTAATGCAGGAGCTGTGAGGGGTTCTGGACGATATTTATCATTGTTGTGTTGTTCATTGATTTCCAATAATAAATATATACAAACATGTGCATAAAGCAAGCATATTTGCCCACTCACATGTTGACAAATCTCCCCTGAAAGAACATTTTGAAAAGATAAACAAAATGTGTGATTAATTTGTGATCAACTATGGACAATCACGCGATTAAAGCTTCAGTAATCAACAATTGTTTTGCGTCATTGGGCAATGTAATTCAAGTGTTCTGAGAGATAACTAGACTTCTGCACATCCTCATGGCTCTGTTTTCAGGCTTTAAAAAATGGAGGACGGAGGACTTTGGCCAATCACGGGTCATTTCTAACACTTTTGCATTTCTACTCAAATAAGATATTTAATGCAGGACTTGTACTTGTAACAGAATGTTTTACACTCTGGTATTACTACTTTTACATAAGTAAAAGTTCTGAGTATTTCTTCCACAACTGGCAAGGGTGGTTTTGATCCAGTGCAAAAGAACCTTGAACCTCAAGAATTTATAGATTATAAATGAATATTTAAATTAATTATGATGATCACATGTTTTCCCACAGCTTCAATAATGTAAACAAATGGGGATAGTTTGTGCATTATGTTTGTTGTGTCCTCATGAACTGAAAGATTCCACTGCGATTTATCAAGTCAAGCTATATTTACTTGATATAGTGGCCCCGTATATAGTTTATGAGGCCAAAGCAAAGTGTTATGTTTGTTTTGAATAAATCAATAAACAACACCAACTTTTTGTTCTGTAAGGTAAGTGAGTCATAACGCATCAAATTTCCTTCAGTGTCTAAATAACAAATAAGCAAAGACTGGGTTTGTCCAAAACCTTTCTGGAAATACTGTAATCACTGGAAATGTATCTCTGAAGCTTCTTGCATCTGTATAAAAATATCATTATATTGAGGCACAGCATGGCAACAGCAACAGGATACCATGTCATTATGATTCATATATCAAAACACATGATGGCCCTGTAGCCTTTGAGACTCAAAGACTGAGTGGTGCAACATGGGGGAGTTGAGAAAGTTTAAACTTTGTGCAAATGTTACAACGAATATGTTCATTTTGATTGCCATTGGAAACCGAAGTACAGAGCTAGTTTCTATTTCGCTTCACGAAATGAACAAGCTTTAAAGCAATGGTTCAACATGTTGGGAAATGTGCATATTTGCTAGATGAGAAGATCGATACACTCTCATGTCTGTCCATTAAAATAGGGCCACAGCCAGCAGCTGAGGTTAGCTTAGCATAAAGACTGGAAAAAGCCGATATAAGCCCCCCTATGTATCGGACTATTTCTTGGCCAGTTGCTGGGCAACCAGAATAGACTAGAGGAAGATATTGCTCCCGGCCAAGAAACAGTAAACCCCCATAAAACAGTGATATAAGATCACTTCGGAAATAAACTACTTTATTTTGTGCCTGTATAGCGACAACGCCGAGAAAACAAAAACAATACCCAATCAAAGCTGACATATGTAAATCTGATCAATGTTAAACACAGCAGAAAGCTGCAGACTTATGAGACATATGAGACTTCCTGCTACTGTTGAATTTGCCTGTGTGAATGAGGCATAACCTCAACTTAAGCCTCTTGAGGCAAAATTATATTTTAGGCTACATAAATAAAATTGACTTGACTAATAAAAATACAAATTGACAAAAGTCTTGCCATATACTCTCATACTCTCTCTCTGCAGAAACAGAAAATAATGAGTGGTTAGGCAGATGTGGCTCTTGGACCCTCCATGCCACTGGCCAAAGCTCAAGTGCTGAGTGCAGCGAGCTCTACAGGACCCATCACCGCTGCTGTCTAGGCCAGAGAACGGAGCATCGTCTTGTTTGAGGGCTGTGGGGGAAACACCGCTGCCATTTCCAGACAGCCAACATCGGATTGGGCATTTAGCCTTTCACTAAAATACCATTTTCATGGTGCTGCCAGTACTCTGTCATCTCTGTGCAGGAGACAGTGATATGAACGGCAGGCAGCGTCTCTCAGGGCTCTTCAGACACACCCAGGCTTAAGTGTTGAGTGCAGGCTGATGTCCTGGAAAGGCTGAAACAGTAAAGACTGGAGTTTTTGTCTTGACAGAAAAGACAGGTCTTACTAGTGGAAATATAAAAAAGAAAAAGTCAGCCTCCTGAAGCTCTATCCATCATCACTTTATTTGTGTATGTGTATGTAATTGTAATTGTATCAAATAAACCATTTGTTTTATTAAAGCTTATGTAGGTGTCATTGGAGAAACCAGTGAGAGTGCACTAGATTTTTAAAAAAAGAATATCCAACGAAAAAACCAAGTTGCTAACTCTTTTCCAATGAAAGTAGTTAGCAACACTACCTCCAAAAGTCCCTAAACCTAGCGAGAAAGTCGCCAAGTCTGCATCACTGACAGTCCGTCCCTTCAGGCCTCCCTCCAAAGCCACTCCCCCAAAATTATCATTATGAACGTAAACAAAGAACATGGCTATTGTTAGTAGTAGTAGTAGTTAGTTAGTACTCACAGCTCACACTCGGCTCCGGTTTGGGCCGAATGAATGACTGGACGGGGACATTACAGTCCTGAGACCCACACAGACTGGATTTTTTATTTTTATTTTTTTTGTCAGAACATTTGATTTATTGATTGCTGTCTGGATGCAAAGAGAATTTTAACAAATGTAACAAGAAAAAAAACTAAAATATATTTCCAACAGTCTCACCACTCTTCAAACATATGAGAGAAATAGACTATGCCATGTTTGTCCAGTCTGTTGATGAACTTTGATATTAATCAACATCATATATTAATAAATGTAATGATAACGTGATGATTGTAATTCAAACTAATAGCTTCATCTGGACTTTATTTTCTGTGTGAGAGCTGATATAGCTCAAAAAGCCCCAATACTTAGTTCATCAAGTTAACAGTTGGGTGTTCAAATCTTCTTCTCACCTAACGGCAGTTATCAGTGCCAAAATGGATTTGATTATTTTTCCCTGCCAAAAATGAGAAAATCAGAATTGCAGCCATCATCCCCCTTTTTCAATTCACTGCTCATGTCAGAACTTCATGTCGAGTAGCAGTGAGTCATACAGTAGCCTATATGGAGTGCTATTATATATATTAATACCGTAATACTCCTTTAAGAACACACTGCTCTTGTGAAGACGGTAATTGCAGCAGCAGTGAACAGTTCCAAGTTAATGTCTCCACCATAAGTTGAAATGAAAATGACGCCCTTGGGTCTACCTGTTGGGTCAGCCACAGCCAGCTGTATGAGGAAAAGTAGGCTGTTGAAGCTGTCCTTGTTTTCGGCAGAGTCTGCATCGTTTTGTTGACATCAGCATCGCACCGAGGTATTATGCAGATTTTTTCGAGGACCGGCGGTAGAAGCAACAACATCATTCTTCACCGAGCCATCTTGAGTGGGCACCTTTGTTTACTTTGACATTATGAGCCATTTTCATGATTAATGTAAAAAAAAAAAAAAAAAAGCCCATTGTAAATTGGAACTTTTTGTTAATGCCTATTCACAAGCCTCTGTTAATGCAACCCGATCTCATGGGAAGGCATATAAATAGCACGACATTTACGCGTGTCATGATAACACATTTAAGGCTTTCCGTGTGTCATTTATACGCCAATGGGTTGAAGTTGTGAAACAGCTTTTCATGTGTCATTTAATGTCACGTTGTTACCGTGAAACAGTCACGGTTATGTCAAGGCAACAAAACCACTTAGTTTGGTTTAGGAAAAACATTATGGTTGGGCTTAAAATAAGTACTTAAACTGAGTAAAATACGTATGTGGACAACGCAACATAAGTACAGAAAACACGACACAAACGTCACCAGCATAACTTAACCCTTTGGGTCCATCACACACTGGTCTCTGGTGTTTGTTGGACCCTCCTCTCCCACCTGCCATAAGCAGTCTCTTACATTTTATTCTACATAACTCTGAGCGTAGCATATTTACGCAGATGCATTTGCATAGAGTGCTCCAGGGATGACATTTCTGTAGGCCAACCAGGAAGTTAGCATCGCCCTGCATTCCCTCGACAATAAGCCAATGGGATTTTTCCATTGGGTTATGGATTATTGCAGAAAATAACCTCTGTGACAAACAACATTTTATGTCATAGAACCACACGTTAAAATCTCTTCAGCTTGTGTTAACCACAGACCTTATTTCAGGCATCTAACTAAAAACCCCTTCAAAAAACCCATTGACCTCCAGACAAGGGAACCGGAAGTGCTAAAATGCTAACTCATTACCGGGTATTAGGACCCATTGCTGCAGCACTCAGACACAAAATATCTGCTCAAGGTATTTCAAATTTGTTTAACCCATAAATGATGAACATCTACACTAAGAGAAGTGGTGGGGTTGACCCCGTTGCTATGGTTGACGTCATGTTTTGTGAATGCGTTTACGCAGTATGTCAATGAATTGGTTGACAGGGCACCAGACTGAATGTGAAATAGAATACCATCATCCATTAACAGATTGATACTACGCTAAATTATACTGACACTGCATTTTCCGTCGACAGCACCAACTACGCTGATTAAACGGATATCAAATCAGCTTCATTTATTCTGCAGTTGGCGATTATCTGATGGAAACTTAATGAATAGCCAAACAATGTAGGCTCTGAAGATAGCAGTTAGCTTGATGGATAATGTTACTAATAGCTTGAATAGCTTGAAAGTTCATCCTTGTGCTTCATTGCATTTTCTCAGTGGCCAGGTTACAATTGTTGTAAAATGCAATGTATATTTGCAATCAATCATATATTAAAGATAAGGAATGATGTGATTATTAATTGGCACAATTATGACTTTACTAATAATAGAGTGTTCTAATCATCCAGCCATTCATTAGCTGTAACCACTAATCCTCCTTTGTATTATAATATATCTAATGCATAATCCATAATAATTAACCCCTGAACATATATGTAAGTCTCCATTCTTTAGTAGCATTTTAGCAACACTATCACTGAATAGGTGGCATTTTTTTATTCTTTTTATCTCCCGTCCTGAGACAAATGAGTAATTAAAGTGAGACACAGCTAATACTATATCACAATAACCTTAGGGCGCTTTCACAAGCCGTAGTCCGTTGGGCTAGTCCAAATCAGAGTGAAATAGGTACTTTTGGTTAATTTTCTATTTATTTTTTTTTTTTTTCACTCTGACTCAGCACTGATCTACTGTGCGCACAAATCCCTTCTCCTCCAGTTTATCTTAGATAACTTTTTACATGTCACTGTTTTTGTGGATTGTATTTAGCATATTCTGTATATGTATGTTCTCTTTGGCCTAGATGTCAAGTAAACATTGGACTTCTGTAGAAGTCCAGGTCAGTCCTCTCCCACTCATGTTAACCTGTCCATCTCAATAAATCTCACAGGCAGCCTGCGTTTTGATTTGCTTGGAAACGGTCCGAGATCACTTTTGGTACGCAGCAGAGTTCGATAACTGCGTTCACAAGTGCCCAAACAAACCACAACGGGGGTTGAACCGCACCAGAGTTTGATTGAAACAGACTAAATGTTGGCTTGTGAAAGAACCCTAGAAACATTTGATTAGAAGTGTTTTACAGATGATTTTCAAAGTAGTACTGTAATCAGTTTGCACAGGTTTTTCCCAAGTCCCTGGATGAACTACTATTGTTTACTCCTCCTTTTATCCAAGACTGCAGCTAACCCTGAAGCTTTGTCAGGCTGCACATACACAGTGAGTCAAACAAGATCAGAATAGCATCGACAGAAGATTCAATACGCATTTGATCCACAGAGCCTCTCGCCTCTATCAGGAAGTACAACGGCAACTTCTGAAAATATGACTTAAAATCCCTGAGCAGAAAAGCTTGTCAAGTGAAAGCCAAGAAACAGGACTTGGCAGCGCTTGTTCTTGGCTAAAACTGAGGCCAAGAACGCCATAAACACCCTTCATGTACAATACGTCCCAGCGACAAACCACTTGGCGATTTATAGGTCAAAATAGCACTTTTAATCAGACAATCTGACTTCATGCAATCTTGAACAATTGCTGTGCACACACATTTTGTGAAGCTTATTCCAATGATATTCAATCTTTGTTGTCGTGGGTTGATTCAATTCAGTAGTAATTTTGGAGTGTTTGATTGAGATGCCTTCAATGCAGACAGATGAATAATTGAATTGAATGCCAAATGTCAGATATGAGAGTGCACTTATACCCAACTAGAACACAAACCCTCCCACACTCGTGATGATGACGTTGGACCGCTTTGATGTATCTGCAAAGACGTCCTCATTATTTTTCATACAAAAAACAGAATAGATCAAAAATTAGAGAAGAGAGGGCGATGGTAAGGACGCATGAGACTGACTAATAACCTTGCCAATGGCATTCATTGTTTTGAATATGTGTGTGTGTGTGTGTGTGTGTGTGTGTTGGGGAAAGGACTTGGTTAGTGTGGGCAGGAACCGGCCAGCTGAGACAGCTTGTACACATCCCAGCATCCATCTGGCCCCAAACAGACACTTGAACACACACATCGGATGGTTCCATGTGGAGAGGCGCTTCAACCTTCTCACCATGGGGTCTGGCCTGTTCCCTTCACATCACTTAACGAACTGCTTGATTTTGAACTCTTTGGCAATAGTAATTAAATTTGTCAAGGGTGTAGGAGGAACAGAGCGGCAATTCAGAGGAAACTTCAGCGGTAAACACGCTGGACTGTGATCAAGTGTGGTCTGCATTAAATGAACATCAAAGCAAATTCAAAAAAAAAAAAAATCTTTCAGAAAATCCTCCATTTGTGAAAATGGAAAATAAACTCAAGAAAAATCATTGGAAATAAAATGTAAAAAGCAAAAAAAAAAAGTTTCCTCTTTGTACTGTATAAACATTTCTTGTCACACAGCAGCCTCTTTTGCAATATTGAAAATGTCAGATAGTAATTTTATTATTTCCACATCACAATTTCATAGACTTGAAGTAAGTAGAACCCACTATATCGCTGTAAATATTACATGAGCCAGGTCATTGAGAAAGTAATTGGCTTTTAGAGTTGGCCGATACTGCTCCACTGTCTCTACCGAGATTTATAATGTTGACTTACTGTACAAGACAGAGAGGGTAATCACTGAGACAGTTTATCCTAAAGCTCCATCTGTCTCTCACCCTCCGACATTGGGCGAGGAGTGCAATTGTTTTAGGGCAAAACAGGTGTCAACCTAAATCAAGTTGGCAGGCTTCATGGATAAAAAGGGCCGAACGGGAAACAAAATGGAAGGTTTAATCTATTAAAATTAGATCCAGGGAGAATCTAATGCTTCATTCTGAATGCATTTTGTTGTACTTCCTTTTCATCTTTTTCTAATTCATCTTCCTCTCTCGCCAAGGCTCCATCACTTGCTCTCTCTCCAGGTTTTAGCTGAAATTAAATTGATTTGCATAATGAAAGGAGATCAAATTTACAGTACAGAAGTAAAATAGAAATAAAAAGGGACTTTCCTCTGAGGGCGGATGGGGTATGAGCCACAAGAGAAAGGGAGAGGTGAAAGAAAGAAACAATAAAATGCAATTATACAGCTTCAATAAACTCATAATTCCAGCGCGTACAAAAATACCCAGATAGGCGGTTCACATTATTTCATTCGACAAAGCTATAAAGGCTCATTCAAAGCCGCAGCGAGCCTTACAACACCACAAATTGGCTAAATGCTGGTGTTAAAAAAAAGGGAATTAGAATGTCGCTAACCCTAGTGACAGCCTCCACTTTCTAGGTGTTATCACTAATTACATTTCTATTGTCATGGTAATGCTTGGCAACCTTCAACAAAGAATCTCATCTAATTATTCTGTCATTTGTTATATCTCTGTTCTGGGAGCCATTGTGAGGTGTTGGATTGCTTTTGATTCTGATACATCCGGG
>CAKAOI010026467.1:0-40000 GCA_916701655.1 Sebastiscus albofasciatus | reverse complement strand
TAACTAACAGCTGGGCAAGTATATACGCAAAATTCAACCAAACTGCTGAAACTAAACAAAATAACACCGCTATCTGATAATCTTCCCGTGTGGCGTCGGCCTAATAGTCTACATTAGCCATCTGTGTGTTTACTGTGCCACCAACCGAGGGCTGTACGCTCCGTGTACGTTTTGATAGTTTGTTTATTGGATCAAATCCAAAGTGGAAGAAACGAGAAAAAGGACTCGTATTTTCGCTTTGTCCTCTTCGCCACCAGGAGAATACTTCGCTGGGAGGAGAGCGGGCGGTGGCGCTGAGAGATGGACCTTCAGTTAGCGGAGTTGTAGCAAATCAAATTCAGCCAGTGTAAACGCCAGCGCCGGGTGTCTGATATAGAAAACTTTCTGCTGCTGCCGTTATTCAGGTTAGACCCAGAGCGCTCCACCAGCCCGCTGTTGCTATAGCTAACTGCTAAATGAAGGTCCGTCTCCTGGTGGCTAAATTATGAGAATGAGGGTATCAGGGAATCAGAATCGCAGTAGGGCAGGTCATGCCTTTGCCACAGTGGGATTCATAATATCACCTCCTGGTGGAAGCCAATAAACACACTATGGAAACGTACACGGACCATGGATGTATGTAACTGACGAGCGTCCTCGGGGCAGCTCTTCTTCCTGGTCCTCTCATGTTGGACTGAGGACAGACCGGACGCTGCAGTGACTCACTATCGCTTCTAGAGGAAGAAGTGGTATTACAAGATAGGACGGGCCGGGGCTATCTGGTTAGCATGCTCATTTCAGTAGATATCTCTGCAACACGATACATAGACGTCTTTGACATAACACCAACACTGTAACCTATTCACATCCTGTTGATAACGGTTGCATTGAACCTTTTAAAGTGTCTTTTAACTCGGTGTGAACTTCTGTTTCAGGTAGTATAGATTGATAATACAAATTCAAAACAGACTTTTTCTGGGCCGAAAACAGAATCTAATTTGCATCCCACAACAACTACATACCACAAACGCTGAAAGAGAGAAAATAAATGAACTTGGCAAAAACAGAAACAATATCTGAATTATATTCAAGATGCAACAGAAATAAACAGCAGTCATCACACTGCACCTGCTTAGTTTACCACCCAAACTAAGCATCTGCTTCGTTTACCACCCAAACTAAACATCTGCTTAGTTTACCACCCAAACTAAACATCTGCTTAGTTTACCACCCAAACTAAAAGCTAAGCTAAGATAAGCTGCTCTGAAAAAAACTAAATTCCAAGTAACTACGTGGAATTCAGCAGAGAGACACAGTTCAAAAGGCCAAATCATTGCCAAGGCAACAGCAGATATGCCATCCACCACGAATAAAGTCTCAGCCGAGGTCAGTGACAAATAAGACGGCCTTTTGCCTTGGAGCTTGTGGTGGTTGGAACTAGCTAATGGTAACAGTAAACGGTAAAACATGACCTGTAAAGTAGGCCATACCTATAAAGTGCAGCATAAGAGCAAAAGACAAGAATATGATGTGAATATTCATATATAAAGCTTGCACAGAACAAAATTCCTTTTTGTCATCAGAATTGAACATGTCTTTGCTCTACTGCGCTTACAGGGTGTGTGGCCTTTTGGCCATGTCATTGCCACTTTTATCTGTTACAAGTAGAGAGACACACTTTTTTTTACTACCAACCACATTCACAGCTCCTTTCAGATCACAGTTCTCTCAAATGTGCCACATTTTTAGGCCTTTATTCGATAGTTGAAAGTCAGGAGATGACAGGAAATGAAGAGGGGAGAGAGAGAGATGGGGAGGGAGGGAGGTGCAGCAAAGGTCCCCAGCTGGACGCTTACCAGGAATGTTGTGGTTCATGGTCGATTCCTGAAACTCTGGGCAGCCCCAGATACAGTGTTGAGACAGTCAAGAGATGTATCACCCACCGCTCTAATATATGAAAAAGCAAGCAAGGAGAAAGAAAGAAAGAAAGAACTTGCACCTGATATCTTACTAACTTGTGTTTTATCACTGGTGTGTGGACTGGATCCTGGCTCTGTTAGATCTGGAGGTAAAGGGCTTGAACAAGCGGGCATCGGGCCAGTCGTTTGAGGTTATCCTGAAGGATCCCGATCAGTCCAGAGACAAAAGCCAGCCTGAGCTGCTGTCCTACCCCCCAAGGAGGGAGGTGTCCCTGGAGGAGCTCCAGAAGAGGCTGGAGGCTGCTGAGGAGAGGAGGAAGGTGAGCAGATAATGTCGTCACAGCATGGACTCATGATGGAGTACCACTGGTAAACTTTGTGTTTTATTTGACTTAGTTAAAGATTAATCTGCACTGAGCCGCGTTACGCTCATTTACCTCCTTTCATTTCCAGTTGAGACGTTTCTGTACATTGTTACTGATTCTACAGTAGCTCAGATATATTTTCATGAAACAATTATACTCTTAATTTGGTATTTATACATTTTTCAAACCCTTTTTAGATTTAACTTGTCATTCTTAACATCTTAATAATAATAATAATATAATGTAATATAATTAAATCAAATCTTATTATCTTATCTTCTAAGCTGTTTTCACCCTGTTGAAATCCAATCTGGTTCAGCCTTCGTATGCTCCATCTGATGGATGTTATAATGCAATTTGAGAGATTATATTACATGCCAGGTTCTTCTCATGCACTGTTCGTAGTTACACCTACAGAAGTGATGCACTATGATTCATATACAACCCACGTAATCAATTCATGTGTAATCCACGTAATCGTGAGCCAGCACAGGTGCCGTAGTATAAAGAGCGATAAAGTCTAAGTAGGAAGGAGGTCGGGGTAACACCGGACATTCATGTTGTTTGTGTCTCGTGTGAAACCAGAGATCAACGTTGACTTATTATTTGTCACGTAACTTCAGTACTGAAGTATCGGCACTTCCGTACTTATTTTAACCCAAACCACGATCTTTTCTTAAACCTAACCAAGTAGTGTTGTTGCCTAAACACTGCAGTGGCACAGACGCACTGATCGCGTGTGTTGCTGGACAATTGTAGGAAAATGCACAAAACATAACTTTTCACAAGTTATCACGTCTAAGGATATGTTGCACATGCGGACACTATTTTTTTGAATGGGAATCCTTCAATACAAATATGCATGCATATACTGTATATATTGTAGTGGCACTAATATGTATTTAAATCAGCGGTCTCCAACCTTTTTTTTCCTCTGAGAGCTACTTTGGCAAAATGAAAGTGGCCGAGAGCTACTCATATTTTATATTATTAGTAACATTTATTCACATCGCTCAGCTCCACCCAAACCAGCTGAATAAGCTTCTTTTTTGTGAACATTTAAATGTTGATATAAAAACATCTTAAATTCAGCAGCTTGTGCATGTTTTTTTTCTGTATGCATTTCTTTACATTTTCAATGTGTCAAGCTCACACTGCATGGAGTCAACGAGAGAAGTGTATGCTGGAGTGTATCCACTTAGGTTCACTCTTATGGACTCATAAGAATGTTCATCTGTCAGTCTGGTTCTGAACTTAGATTTCATGACATTCATGTCAGAAAAAGCTGCTTCTCAACGGTATGTAGACCCAAACAGAGTAGACATTTTCAGAGCTGCTTGGTGAAGGTTCTTATAGTTTTCTGGCTCTACTAGGTTCCAGATATGCTGTTGAGATTTTAGCTGGACATCATTTTGGAGGTTTATGACCTCCATCTCCATCTCCACAGGATTGACACAACAGTTCAGCCATCTGTCCTGAAATCTCACCTATATGTCCACCTCCATGAAGGGGTTGGCAATAAATGTCACACAGGGCTCAAGTTTCTTGAAGTCACTCAATCTGTCTGCAAACTCCTGCCCAAGCTTGGACAGTAGGTCACAATACTTGTGTATGTTCCCAACGTCAGCTGCCCCCGCATGTCTTTCCAACATCTTTGACACTGATGGGAAGTGCTGAAACCTTTTTGTTTTTCACTTGCTGAATGTAAAATGAAAAAAAAAACACCACTTTTCAGAGATTTAGCGATAAGCAACAAAAGATAGAAAACAGTTCAGTCTTTTCCCTCACAAGTGAATCCTCTTCTGGAACATAGAGGATCTCTGCATCTCTGGATCTCGCTGCTGTATGGCACTGTTGTGTGTCAAACTCCGACACAGAGAGCAGAGGACAGAAGCAGCCACATTTGGCGCTTGGCGGGTGTTAATTTCAGACCCTGCAGGCATCGTACGGTACCTTCGGTACTGTAGAAAACAAGTACCGTCACGTTTTTAGTATTTTGGCATTGACTTGATACCGAAGCATCGGGTCTCGTGACATCCCTATTATCAAATTTGTTTACATATTCTTTGAACCTTTGGCGATCGACACAGAAACGGGCCGCGAGCAACGTGTTGGTGACCCCCGATTTAAATCAATCAAATAAACAACAGCTTATGATAAAATTGGTTATTAAGACAGAAATGTAATATTAAAGGTCCCACATCGTGCTCATTTTCAGGTTAATACTTGTATTTTGTGTTTCTACTAGAACATGTTTACATGCTGTAATGTTAAAAAAAACTTTATTTTTCTCATACTGTCTGCCTGAATATACCTGTATTCACCCTCTGTCTTTAACGCTCCGTTTTAGTGCATTTCAATGGAATTGCAACAGAATTGTGTTGCTAGGCAACAGTTTGGGTCCATGTTTTCTTCCTGTCAGCTGATGTCATTCACATACACTGTAACCAGGAACAAACTGGGACACATTTAGAATGTTTACGTTTAAAACCGCAAAATGGTCTAAATATTGTATATTTGTGACATCACAAATGGACAGAAATCCTAACGGCTTGTTTCAAACGCACAATTTCTGAATACGGGCTGTGTGTGTTTCTCCGTATATTGAGCGTTTTGATATTTTAAAAGTATTTATATAGCACTTATAGTACCTGCTTTATAATATAAAAGACATGAAAATCTCATTTTTTACAATATGGGACCTTTAACTTGACATTATTTGTCGTTTCCTTTATAGATAGCTGACACTTTCTGATAATTGTTGCATTTGCATCTTAACAACGAAGACCATTGGGCTTTACTGTCTTACTTTTGACTGATGATCTATTCTGATGTCTCTTTAGGTGAATATTAACTGTTAATGAAAATATAAATTAAATTCTCTTCTTTTTTAATAAATGAGTGAGTCAATATACGGAGAGATAAAATGCTCAGAGAGACTTAGAACATCAACCTCTACCTATAAAAGTGAGGGGGACATACAGTGGAAATACGCCCTCGGTTCCAGCATGTTACTCCCACTATCGCTGGCAGTTCCATCCACATAACATCCAATATTAACACAATCGATTCAACTAATTTAAAAGGAGATTGTATCTGGTTTAATTTGGTAACAAATCAAAATACATTACAATTTGCTTATTTATATGATATGACTACAAGGTGAGAGTGAGAATAAAGGGAAGTTTAACATACAGACATGACATTGATATCCATCTTCTGCATCTCACAGTCTGAATTAAGGCAAATAATTATTTCCCAAAAATGCTCATTTGCTTCTTTAACTGTTCGTTCTCGGTCCCCGCCGCCATTATGTGAAGGCAAATAAGGGCGGACACATTTTATTAATTTAAAATAACTGAACAGTTGTTGTTGTACTGTAGAAAACACAGTCGGTGGATCTATTTGTGTTACTCAAAACACCTCCGACGGAGTTCACTTAGGAATGTCGGAGCCTATTGTGCGGGTGTGTAACCTTGACAACTATCTGTCACAGACAAAACATTTTCATTGTGAATACCAAAGCATCACAACTTGTTGTCCAGGTGTTAATTCCATTTTGACTGCACACACATTACAGACTAACATTACTAACTGATGTGTTAAGAAATAGCTGAAGTAACCACATATCTTTCTCAATCCATGAGTAAGCCTGTGAAGCAGCACTGCACTCGTAGTACAGCTCCTGTGAACACTACCGTACTGGCAGACAATGATGCTGAACAGGTTTGCTGAATGTACATTAAGGTTACTATACAGTGACGTACAATTCCAGACACAAATACTTTTAAATGAGTACCAGCTAAGCCGCCGCCTCTTCATGTCAACGCAAGTTAACCTCAAGACGTGTTTATGAAACTACTGTAATCCTGCTCTAAAGGAACCGACGCTGGTGTGTTCTTCTCTCCACCTCGTCTTCCTGCACTTTTCTACTGCAGCATCCCCTCGCACTTATTATTGGATGTCAACATAAAACAAGATAGGAGTAAAAAAGCAGCACAAAGAAACAATGGAAAGAGGGTTTGTACACGACCTGGCACAAGGAAGTGTTATGTCAAAATAATCGAGTTGACACAATAAATAGGATGTGCAAAATAACAAAAAGCAAAATAGATCTATGCCACTGCTACTAATTAAAGCTCTATCACCACGTGAGGAACACTGAACAGACTGTGCTATAAACAAGATGTACAGGTAAAACCTGTTTGTTTTTTTCTCCAATCCAAAGGGATACTAGAAAAGTGCACTAGTGCAGATCTCCGCCAGGCGTGTCAGCAACGACCACTGCTGTAATGTTTGATTGAATGAATACAAATTTACCACAACTGACCCCCATCTAGACCGCAAGTGTATTGGACGAGTTTTTCACTGCGAGAGTGTGTCAGAAGTGACAATTGGCAGCCCTGATTAAATCAAAGAATTTGAGACCCCTCACAAATTTGAACTGCCCCCTCACTCAGTCAGGTCATCCGAGCACCTGGCCTGGATGTCGGGCTAAAGAAGTGTAACTTTACACAATACTGTATCTGTTTCAATGCATATGCCCCCACTGTGTGCCTTGAAATGATGGCCCCCTTGTTCAGATGCGTTTCGTGGAGTGGACAGACAGACAGACACACACACATACAAATACATAATCTCCTGGTAGAGATAATTTAATGACTCATAGAGCAGATATGGATTCACTGAGGGGCTTTGTTGAAACTTCAGTGGGTGGCAAGCTTTTATTTCAAAACAGCACGAGCCATTAAGTGACTTTTGAAATGTAAAAGTCAACAAGTCAACACCTGCAGATGTGTTATACTTATTTTGTGCTACAGGGAAGTAAATGTCTTATTGATTGCATCTTTAAAGCTGTCAGGAATTCAGCTAATCTTGGTGGAAAGACAGACATTCATTCCTTTGTTATTGAGTGATGAACTTGTTTTTTTGAATCCCTGCCAACCCCAACTGCCATAGAGTGCTGCAGGGATGACGTATTTCTGTAGGCCAACCAGGAAGTTAGAATCGCCCCGGTTCCCTTGACAAAAAGCCAATGGGTTTTTTCCATATAGGGTTTTGGAGAATTGGAGAAAATAAGCTCTGTGGCAAACACACATTCAAAACTTCAAAATTCACGATTGGGATATTTACTGACGTATTGTACATCTTAGAACAAAACCGTTAAAATCTGTTTTGACTCTGTTAACCACAGTCCTTATTTCAGGCATCTGACTCAAAACTCACTGACTTTGAGATAAAGGAACCGGAAGTGCTACAATGGGAACTCATTTCCGGGTTTTTAGGACTCATTCCTGCAGCTTTCTATAGCTGTAATCATTATTGCCATAATCATTACGGTGACTCCACCTTCTTTGTCTTCCCCGCAAAACCTGTATCTCCCACCACCCTGCTGTAGTCCCAGGAGGCCCTGGTGCTGAAGCAGCTAGCGGAGAAGAGGGAGCACGAGCAGGAGGTTCTCCAAAAGGCGCGTGAGGAGAAAAACATTTTTAGCAAGATGACGGAGGAGAAGCTCATCCAGAAGATGGAGGTCAGCAAGGAGAACCGGGAGGCCCACCTCGACGCTCTGAAACAACGGCTGCGTGAGAAAGCAAGTCTTCCCATTCTGTCATAATTGGTGATTGTGTGGCTATGAAAAATATGTGACGGTAATATTTCACCACGTTATGTTACACCGGCACAAATTGGACACAATCCCCATTTTACCATATAAATTATAAGTGTTCATAATATAAAGTAATTCATCGTGGTGCAGTCAACCCTTTTGGTTATGTTTAGAGCAATTTTGTGCCTTAACGGATATGACTGCAACTACTTGGTTAAAGTTTTAATCCTTAAAGGAAAAGGTCGACATATATTGCTTAGGAAAGCTGCTTATTCGCTTTCTTACTGAGAGTTTGAGGAAGAAGATTAATAGATAAATCTATTTTCATATAACTCTCGGCAAGAAAGGAAATACGTGTATTTTTCAAAATGTTGAACTATTCCTTTAAAGCAGGGGTCAGCAACCTTTACTATCAAAAGAGCCAATTTAGGCAAAGAAAAAAATCTGTCTGGAACCACAAAACATTTGAGCATTGTGATGAAGGTAATGCAGCGTATAGTCTAAGTATATAGTATATAAATCTAATGCAGTGAGGGCCATTGTGGAGATTTACGACGGAGTATTAGGGCCACATTGATGGAAAAAAAAAATCGGAGATATCCAGAATAAAGTCATAATATTACAAGAAAAAAGAAAATAACACCCAAAATTACTACTTCATAATATTATGACTTTATTCTCGTAATATTACGACTTTCTTTTCTCGTAAACTTCTGACTTTATTCTCATAATATTATGACTTTATTCTCAAAATCTCAGATTTATTTATTTTGCCTCAATGTGGCCCTAATACTCCGTTGTACCATCGTACCTTAGACCTACAAAAATGATAAATAAAAATTAAAACGTTAACAAAAAACTTGTATTCATTTCCATTTTTAAAAATCCACAGGGAGCCACTGGAGAGGGGCTAAAGAGCCACATGTTGCTGACCCCTGCTTTAAAGGAACAGTGTGTAATAATTAGGGGGTTCTATTGGCAGAAATGGAATATAATATATTAATAAGATGGACCCACCCTTTAAAGACAATGCGCTCAAATTACAAAATTTCAGGAAGCCAGGAAAAAAAAGCCCATTATGCCATCATATATAGGCTACCATTACACTAAAAATGAATACATAGACAAGTAAAAACTGTTTGAAGTCATTGTTAAATGAGCACTGTGGATGTGACTCTAAATGTTTCCACGTGAATAGCTTCTCTTCAGTAGAATTGTACATACGGCATGTGATGTTAGTTTATAACCTGCTGGTTGTAAACGAGAATGAATGACTACTGTGTGACAAGAGAAATAAAGATAGTGGATGAGAGCAGGAACTGTACTGTATGTTGTTGGGATTATAAAGTGCAGACCTTAAACTAGACATTTTATTCAACCACCAACACCTCAGGAAGGTTCAACATTATATATCTTACATCCAGAAACATTAAAGTAGGGAAATGTCAGACTCCATGGGAGAGAACCCGGAGGCAGGAAACACAGAAGTCTCTTTAGTGAGTTTTAATGACAAAAAAGAGTTTTCACTAAACCCACTTTCTGGGACATACACCACTGGTCGGGCTGTGACAGATAACACATCTCTGAATGCAAACAGGATGAAGTGCAACGGCTGAACAGCAGGCTAAACAGAGCATTAAGGCTGCAGGAAACACAAAGTTTCAACAGCTTAGCAGTACACAGTGTTTCCTGTTTTCAGAGATAAAAAAAAAAAAAAGTGTTGTGCCTCTAAGTTTCATGTTCCACAGAAACCCCACCTTCTTAGTCATTAAGTTTCATTTTGCGTCATGTGACAGATTGTCATTTGTTTTACAGGAAGTCCACGCCGCTGAGGTACGCAGGAACAAGGAGCTTCAGGCTGACCTCTCGGGCTGAAGATTTTTCCTACACTCTTGGCAGTGGATGCTACTTTTCAAACTCTTCTGTGTGTCACAAAGTGTTCATGTTGTTCAGTATTCTCCAGTATCATCCTACACAGTGCACCTTTCAGGATTCAAACTAGTTGTTAATCCACACCAAATAATCTCACTCATCTGTTTCATTTTTGGTAAACCACACATATTTGGAAATGCAAATACATATTGTGATAAAAGTACAGCTGGAATAAAGTCCAATCATGAGCCAAACAAGGTCTGTGTCGGGGTTTAAGTGTTTAAGTGAGAAAAAGGTGCTGAGCAATAATAGTCTCTAATGCCTCATCCACACTGGGAACGTCAGGAGCGCGTTATTCACGCGCCGGGTGTTCACACCAGCTGCGTTTCTGCTGCTGCTGTCAGCCCTTTCTTTCTACATAGAGTTTGCCTTTCATAATAGCCATTTTATTTCATTATAAATGTAATTTATATTTATTTTAGACAGAGAAAGGTTAAGAAATGTGTGATAATTTGTAAATAATAGTAATAATCCACAATTAAAACCCCGTTCTATATTCATTCATGGATCTCTCCAAGTCACTGCATGTTCTACAACACTGTCCTGCACATATTTCAGAATAAAAGCCTTGTGTTAACAAATGAAGGAATTCTGTCCACAGAAAAAACGCTTAAGGGCTTTTATTTTGAAATAAATGCAGGAAGTGTTAACTTAAAAATAAATCTTTACTTTTTTTCATCTCCGTAACATATTCTACAGATAGACATTGAAACTGTAGTAATCTTGCTGGTATGATGTCAATATACTGTCAATAGATCACTTCCACTTGTTGCTGTGAACCGCTCATTGCACGCGTCAAAAATAGGCGAGACCTCAAATTTCTAGAAGAGACGCAGCTGAGACGCGCATCTCACGCTGGCAGTGTGGCTGCTCTAAACTGTTAACACGGACGCCGAAATAAAAAACAACAGGTAACGCAGATGCCACTCGCTCCTGACATTCCCAGTGTGGGCGAGGCTTAAGGGTGCGTTCACACCGGCCTTGTTCATATGGGCTGAAGATGATGACGGCGTCTTTCTCGAAATGCCTGCATTAATAAATGATTTAATACGCACTATCTCTATTAAAGTTTGCTGATATGTGCTCCAGATCAACACCAACATGAACAGAATCTGACAGTGCTCCATGATTTATGATATCCAGCTAGAAAATTAGGAGCGGTTTACTGTCTCTATGGTCTCTTTACCTGCCAACTGCCTGACATTTCCAATGTGAGTTTTGTTTACAATTTCTGGACCGTTTGAGTCGTTTTGTCTTTGTCTTCACAAACTGGACCAGTTGGAAAATTGAAACAATGTATCATCTTCACATCTGTTCGATTCAGGAACTGGACCTTTAGGTGTGTGAAACCGACTTAAGAGACAATTGAACGACTCGTGTTTTTGTTTCGCCCTTCCCGCTGACGGGGGACTCCGGGGGACTCCAGGGGACTCCAGGGGACGAGCTTCAGTTACCGGCTGACCGCTGGGTCCAAACTGTGTGACGGGGAGTCAAGGCAGCAGTCCCCCAGAATCAGAACCCTGGCGTTTGCTCTGGCTGAATTTGAGCTGCTGAACTGCTAAAGGAAGCTCCGTCCGTCTTCTGGAGCTGCCGCACACGGTATTCGTGGCGAAGCAGCGTCCCGGCGGCAGTGAGGATGAGGCGAGGGTGCGAGTCTTTTTCTCTAACTGGGGCCTAGCTGGTTAGCATGCTCATTTCAGTAGATATCTCTGCAACGCAATTACATAGACGTCTTCGACACTGTAACCTCTTCACATTCTCTTAAAGAAATCTGTCCCATATCTTACGTGTTGCACCTTTAAAGAAGATGAAGTCCATTAGATACTTTAAGAGAATTCTTTTTACTACCTCCGCTACATGTTTTACTTGTCTTAAATGGGCATTTAACAATTTTAGAAACATGAAGTTCAGTTAGAGCTTGTGAAAGCAGGAGGCTATGATGTCTTCAGTGGCTCTGAAGGGTCTGAGAAAATAACCCTAACCAATTTGTCTGCGACACCCTGTGATTAACAACATGCTAAGAACAACTATCGGATGTTAACGAGATGATGTTCAGCAGCTAGCATGCTAACATCTCAGTTAGCAAGTTAATATAGCCCATGGCATGTAATACTTCACGTCAGCATAGTTACCTCCGCCAAGGCCAAAGGCTTAGGAAGGAGGTTATGTTTTTACCAGCGTTGGTTTGTTTGTCTGTTTGTCTGTTAGCAGGATTACTCCAAAAGTCCACAATGGATTTGAATGAACATTTTTGGAGGGCTGGGGTGTGGCACAATGAAGTATTCATTCGATTTTGGTGGAGATCCGCATCATGATCCGGATTCAGGAATATATTTAAGAATTCCGATCAGCCTGAGCATTAAAACCACAGGGTATAACACATGCACAGTGTAGCTGATGACGCATGACCCCGCCCGATGACGGGATGAGAGACAACGTAGTGTAACGTTATACAAACATAACAAGGCTGCTGAATGAGAGAGGCATCCGCCGATACATTACACGGAAACACACCGTGTTAATAATAAGCTGACCACCTCACGGTACCACCAGCTGTGAGCTGGGATCTGTTTTTAAAGTCATGCACCTTGGCGGAAGTCTGCGCTCTCTGAGTACCATTCTAGTTAAGTGCATGCAGTAAGCATGATAACATGCTAACATTTAGCATGAAAATGTATGATAATCAGTCATTAGGGTTCATTATCTGGCACCAGGGATGTCTGGACCCAATTTTAGGGGCATGTATTTAATCTACCTTTCAAACTCTGAATGAATAAAGAGAAATGGAGCCTTTTAATCTTGCCATAGATGTTAGTTACCACAGATGGGTAATGTTCTCAGTAACAGCAGTAAAACCTAAAACATGCTGTCAGGTGACATATTGTCACCTAAAGGTCAACGAACGCGACCAGACTGTTTTACAGGAAAGAGGAACCACAGTTAAGAGCAGAATAACAGCAGCTCTTACTGAGACATGGAGAAATGATTAGACCTTTTTCACAGCACATATTTTGACACAGACTTAATTGAAAGAGCCTTAAAGAGCCTGATTAATCTATTTGACATAGTGCACAATAGGAAGTGGTAGTGGTAGTGATGTTATGAGCTGTACAGGAGTACCCCCCCCCACCCCCCACCCATGGAGTCTAGACACTGGAGGTGGTGGTGGTGGTGAAAGGGTGAAGAGCAGGTCTGGATGGATGTGATGTGATGTGGAGCGGGACCTCTGACAAGCTCAGCAAAGAGACCAAAGTCTGCATGAAAGTTGCATCAGTCTGACAGAGAGAACAGGTTTGTGGCAAAGTCTGATTGGTTTAACTGAACGAGTGAACACCCAGTCAGCTGATTGAGATGGAAACAGGGACAGGAAGAGAGAGAGAAGAAATAGATAGATGACAAATTATTTATTTTGTTTATTTAGTAATTTGAATAAGGACTCTATAACCAAAATGAGTAGCTGACTCCTCCTGCACTGTGCAGTAACACCATGAAGGTTTTTATATGAAGGGGAATCAGTGAACTTCAGGGCGCACCAGCTATTGCTGAAATGAGGAAGAGGACTGAGAAGAGAAGAAGAGCGCATGCTTATCACTGATGCTGACGCAAAGTATGGGAAACGAAACTTAGTGAGGCTAGACTAGCTCCGGTCACCGAGGAGGAGAGCAGAGACGCTCCAGCTGCGCTCCGGTCCGTCACCGACACCGGGACACTCAGAGCAGGTGAGTCCACACTTTATAGCTTCTACTTACATGGAGGACCTGCACAACCTTTATGGAAATCAGCCTGTTTAACGGTGATTATTATTATTATTATTATTATTAGTGGGTCTAATATTAGTAGTATTATTGTCATCACAGTCATTATTATCAGGCTATTAGTCGTCTAGTAGTACTTGTAGCCTAGGAGGAGCAATATTGTTAAAAAATTGTTGAAATTATTTTGAATCAGATAACAAGTAATGGTTGAATTTTGAACGTCTTGGTTGTTGAGTTATAGGATATGCAGGTTATAGTACATGAAACAAACCCAGGTTTTAATATGATATGAGTCGTGGTGATGTGAGCAGCCCTCAGAGCCACTGACTTCCTCCTGAGAGTGGGTGCTGATCCTGTAGAATGGGCCACTGTGCGCCACCGAGTGGCGAGCTGCGCGTAATGAGCCCGGGTTGGCATCATCAGTCATACAGCCATGGTTCAGGCTCATACTTCTAGGTGTTTACAGGTTTTTCTCGATCATTTTGGCTTTCTCGATCAAAAGTCTCAACTTTCTCTAAACTGTGAGTGATATTATCACAACTGTTTGATAGGACATCACAACTCTATTTCCTGTTTGCAAGGCAAGACAGCTTTATCTGTAGAGCACATTTCAACAACAGGGCAATTCAAAGTTCTTTACACAAACATTCAAGAACATTGTGTCAAAGTGCAAAAGAACATTGAGACATAATTAAAACAGTCATAAAACGTCAAAGATTAGATAATAAAAGCAAGCCAAAATAAAAGCTAGAATAGAAGCTAAAATAGAATATAACACACAAGAGTAAAAGTTATAGTGCAGTATAAGATCCTTAACCCCATATTTCTTTAATTTACTTTCTTTACCACCCGCCTTCTCTTCAATTTTTTCTTTAAGATCACTTAAGTCTTGTTTCTTTAGACTTCCATTAAAAGGGAATCCCCATTGATTCCATTGCTTTAAAGGTCCCATATCGTGCTCATTTCCAGGTTCATACTTGTATTTTGTGTTTCTACTAGAACATATTTACATGCTGTAATGTTAAAACAATCCTTTATTTTCCTCATACTGTCTGCCTGAATATACCTGTATTTACCCTCTGTCTGCAATGCTCCATTTTAGCGCATTTTGACAGAATTGCAACAGAATTGCAACAGAATTGCGTTGCTAGGCAACAGCTTGGGTCCATGTGTACTTCCTGTCAGCTGATGTCATTCACACACACTGCAACCAGGAAATAAACTGGGGCACATTTAGAATGTTTACGTTTAAAACTGTGTAAAGGGTCTAAATATTGTATATTTGTGACATCACAAATGGACAGAAATCTTGACAGCTTGTCTCAAATGCAAAGTTTCTGAATACAGCCTGTGTGTATCTCCCTGTGGATTGAGTGATTCTATACTTTCACAGTATTTGTATAGGACTTGAGCCTGCTTTATAATAAAAAAATGAAGATCTCACTTTTTTATAATATGGGACCTTTAAATGTTTTAGGACCCTGAGCCCGTGAACATTTTCCATCTGAGAAGCAGGTCCCTTAGAGGGGATCTTGCTTCCACTCTTTCCCATTTTAACCCCTGGTTAAAATTAAACTATTCTCAGAACAGTTATTATAAGTCCCCAGGACTGTAAAAGGTAGTAACTCACCCAAAACACTCCATTCATGCTTCAGAATCTAGTTATTGTGTCAGTAAACTGGCCAACAGCACCAAAATGAAAAGTTGTTTTGTCAAGGTGTGAGCCGTACTGGTCAAAATGTTTGAGGTTTTTTTTCACCATCAACCGCAGAAATGTTTCTTATATATACAAAGCTCTATTTTGTTCTACTTTTTGTTGTTACTGTAGACAAAATGTCAGTCTTGTCCAGCTGCATGTTGTTGTGTAGTGCACTGAGCTTTTTATTTTTTATACATTATTTTTTCCCCTTTTTTTTGAGGTTGTTTTCGTATATGCAGTTTACAGACAATTTTCAAAACTCCAAATTTAAATAAAATTTAAAAAAAATAAAATAAAAAAGAATAGAATAAAATAAAAATAAAAAAGTAATAATAATAATACAAAGAGAAAAAAATTAATAATAATAATAATAAGTTAAAGGTCCCATATTATAAAAAAGTAATTTTTTCATGTTTTTTTTATTATAAAGCAGGCTTCAGTCTTATATAAATACTGTGAAAGTGTCGAAACGCTCAATCCACAGGGAAATACACCCAGCCTGTATTCAGAAACTCTGCATTTGAAACAAGCTGTCAGGATTTCTGCCGCTTTGTGATGTCACAAATATACAATATTTAGACCATTTACACAGATTTAGTATTATTCTAAATGTGTCCCAGTTTATTCCTGGTTGCAGTGTATGTGAATGTCATCAGCTGACAGGAAGCAGGAAGTACACATGGACCCAAACTGTTGCCTAGTAACGCAATTCTGTTGCAATTCTGTTGCTATTCTGTCAAAATGCGCTAAAACGGAGTGTTTCAGACAGAGGGTAAATACAGGTATATTCAGGCAGACAGTATGAGGAAAATAAAGTTTTTTTTTAACATTACAGCATGTAAACATGTTCTAGTAGAAACACAAAATACAAGTATGAACCTGAAAATGAGCACGATATGGGACCTTTAAATAAACAAATAAGTTAATAGAAAACCAAAAAAAGGGAGGGGGGAGGTGCAGATCAGCAATATCGTTTACATGGGCACACATGTGTCTGCCTTCACATGTAAGGTCACCTCAAGGGATATGTATATGTGCATGTGTGTTAATCCATGTGTACCTATGTAGCTATATTTTTCCTTCTGTTAGACTCCATCTCTTCTCAAAAACATCCTCCATATTCCTTAATTTGTGATTTCCCTTTTCCATAACTTTTACTTCTTGAATTAAACTTTTCCATTTTATAAAATCTGGTTTCTTTTATATTATTCCAGTGTTTCCTGTTTTATTTTGTAATTCACTCCTCCTGTGTCTTGTCTGGTTTTACTTCCCACCTTTGTTTGTTTTCCCGCCTTTTGTTGATTGTCTGCCCCGCCCTGATTTGATTCACCTGTGTTTAATCATGTCTTGTATTTAAACCTGTGTGTTCCCCTCTGTCCTGGTCGGTTCGTTTGTCTCTCCAGCCCCGTCTACCTTGTCCTCCGTGTTTCTTGTTACTTCCTGCCGTGATTCCTGGTGTTCCCCGTGTTTCCCTGGTTGGTGTTTTTTTTGGTTTTGTTCTTTTGTACTTTGTTCCCCTCCCTGCCTTTTGTTGTTTGGATTTTTTCAGCTTGTCATTATTAAAGCTCGCTTTTTGAAAAATCCAAACAACAAAAGGTCGGGAGGGGAACAAAGTAACACGGAAACACGGGGAACACCAGGAATCAGGGCAGGAGGTAACAAGAAACACAGAAGACAAGGTAGACGGGGCTGGAGAGACAAACGAACCGACCAGGACAGAGGGGAACACACAGGCTTAAATACAAGACATGATTAAACACAGGTGAATCAAATCAGGGCGGGGCAGACAATCAACAAAAGGCGGGAAAACAAACAAAGGTGGGAAGTAAAACCAGACAAGACACAGGAGGAGTGAATTACAAAATAAAACAGGAAACACTGGAATAACATAAAAGAAACCAAACACAAACCAAAATCACATAAACATAACTAATAACAAAAGACTGGCAAAGCCAGAACATGACACGTTCATCTTTACCGAGACCAATTGGAGATTTCTAGTATGATATGCTCTGCTTTTAAATACAGAGGTTTTTTTGAAAATGTCTTCTATAAACTTAAAAACTTCTGACCAAAACAAATTCAATAGACTGCATGTGTAGAAAATGTGTAAATGATTCCCATTGCAACAGCAGGGAAAGTTAATACTAGTAGCCAAGCAGAAAAAAAAGGATATATACATTTGCATGTATACAGTAAATGTATTTGTATAGCAATGTGTTATAAACAGAAAATTCTCTTTTTATCTTTCATATAAAGTCATATACTGTGAACAGAAATGTTACCACAAAATGACATCTAGGCCAAAACAACAACAACAACAACAAAAACAACAACAACAACAACAACAACCCTGCAAGAATGAAAAAAACAGCCGTAGTTCAGTTCAACAACCACCAGTTGTACCTCATCGTCATAGATATTTATGGAATATACATGTGTGTCTGACAGATTTTGATAATTGAACGGATCGTTTTGCATGTGACGGCTCAAACGATGAAAGAATGTTTAGAAGTTGTGAAGAGGACGACAGTTTCACTGAGAATCATCTCATCAGTTTGGATCAAGACGTGTGCAAGTGGTTGTTGTACTGACTCTTTTGCACAGGTTACAATTTGCTTGAATGAATGAGATTCTAATATCTGTTGTGAACAACAAAATAATTGTTGGGAGATTTTAACTTATTGTTTTGAAAAAAAAACAATTCTCATTCAAGAAATGAGTCAAAGCGAATGAGAAAAACTGTAATCAGGCTGCTGGGTGAATGGCTTTCTGAATTTAATGTATTGGGCTCACTTCTCATCATGCTGTCTTCTCCTTTTTTTTCAGACACATTGAAGCAAAGTTTGCACATTTCTCAGACTCCGGCCTTCAGTTTAGACATAGATGATGAAAAGTTACGACCTAATTCTGTCAGAGGTCCCTTAGTTAATCGGACTTGTAATTAAATCTGGGTCTATATTGTGACTGGCTGAGCATATTCCTACAATCCAAAACAGTTTTGAACCCAGGCGCTGCCTTTAGCATTATGAACGCATCACAATGCCAGCTAGTGAATCTAAACTGGCTCCTCTTTCGTCAACGCATGACCTCAAACTCGTGTGTGCCAAGTGCTCCGTCCGGGCGAAAGAGATCACGTATACGTTAAAACCAGTCCTCCACCAGTGTGCGCGCGATCTCCTGCTCTGCAGAGCCAAAGGTGGCGGCAAATGGAGGCCCGTTGCTAAACGGCCCACGTTTCCAAATCCGAATCAGTATGCTGTATGTTGTTTCTTTAAGGAGGGCTCTGGATGCACATACCACAAGAACCGGTGCACCTTTGCCAGAAGTAACGAGGAAGCCGTCGTTTGGACATTTGAAAAGCGTTGCAGACTAAACCACGTGCTTCTCTGTAACCTGATAACTCAGTCTGAGAGAGGATATGTTCCGCCTGATTATACTGAGGGACCACTGAAGGACCACTTGCCAACTCTAGATTTGAAGGCTGTGTGTGATCTGTGTTCTATTGAGGAGGAGGAAATAACAAACACGGTTCAGTCACTTAGTCACAAGTGCAGTAGAAATGTGCTTTTAGCCAAAGGCAAAGCCTCCGACCAATGGAGGCCTGTCTCTGAGCGGCCTACATGGGGACACTTTGGTCGGAATGTTTTTTACCAAGTGTGTGACTTCTTTGTTGAGGGCTCTGGATGCACTCAACACGGACAGGGATGCACTTATGCCAGAAGCTCTGAAGAGGCCTCGGTATGGAACTATGTTAGAGACAGAGGAATCGACAAAGACGAGTTAATCAGACTCGTAATCGAGTCTGAGCCTAGTTCAGTAACACCAGAAAGTGCAGCTGAAAGCATACTCCAACAGTTTTCAGGGGAATTCATCGAGCTCTGCAAAGACTGCTTTCACGATCGTCCTCAGAAACTAACAGCCAAAAGGTGGAATTCCACTTGCTCGGCAGATGAAGCGCACACCTGGGACCCGGTCTTAGTTCACCACCTAGCAGATAATAGTAGAAAGCACATTTACAGCCAGGTGCGCCCTCTTCGCCCGAACTGTCAGTTCAAGTACTGCAGTCATGTCAGGCAAGGCAAGCCCTGCTGGCACCAGGCCAGCCACTGCCAGTCCGCCCAGAGCGAGGTGGAGATGACCGTGTGGAAGGCGGAGCACAGCGGGCTCTCCGTACGGCCTCATCTCCTTCAGTCGAGCCGGCGGGAGCAGGCGGAGCCCAGGAAGGTCACCATGTACTGCAAAGTTTGCCTCTTGGTCCTTTCCTCTCCAGAGAGCTTCTACAAGCACTGCTCCTCTTTGGAGCACGCCCAGTTACTCTCCGAGGACACCACCACCAAGTGGAGAGGACGACAGCCGCCGCCACACAGCCACCGATCCGAGTTGTGGCTGTGTGAGAGGTAAACTCTACATGTTTTACAACCATACTGTAGATTCAGGCAGGTTCTTTATCGTCCCAATATGAGGGGCAATCTTAAAACACCCAGAACCCATTTGTTTTGCCTTACATTACCACATTTGCATATAGTTTTATGGGGCTCGCACATTTGTTTCTGTTTTATCCGATTTAAAGGACAAGGCTAGTGATATTCACACCAACATTGTGTGAGTCTGTCTCTCAATACTTCCCCAGTCTGTCTGTGTTTCAAGCCTAGGGATGTCGCAATACCAGACATCTAGTAGTCACTACCAATTTGATAGGCTTTGATACACACATAATACTTGTTATTGTATATTTACTTGTTGTTAGTAGATACATTCATTGTTGGTTTAGGTCTTTTTGTGGGATCTGTTTGCAATAAGAAAAAACATAGAACGTCGTCAGACTTATTCTTTAAAGAGCAACGTTGCCTCAGTTGCACGATGCTCACTGATGATAACCAGCTTTAGTGAGATCATCAAATTATGTACATACACTCAAAGATGCCAGCATTCGTATTAGATTCTTTAGATTTTTCAGTGCGGTGTTGATGGACTCTTTTGTCCAACAATGCAATACACAAAGGAGCTACTCAAAGTTTGAAATAAATGCAAACTACTAGCATAAGGTGGTGAGGTATGGAAGACTTAAAATTCACAAATCAACACAAATCAAACATAAAATAAAGTGAAATACAACACAGATTGTTAATTGCAATTGTCATAAGTGCAGAAAATGAAAAAAATATGTTAAAAGGATGATTATTTGTCTTTAATAACTGATTGAATTGTTTGTCATTTTAGCATTGACAATGCGTCTCCATCTCACCTCCTCATGAAAGCTAATGGCAGTGCTCCACATTTAGTATTAGCAGGTCTATGCTGCCTCCTGCTGGACAACACTGAAATTCAACACACCTCTTCACTTTATTGTCTGAGTTGTGATTTAATTTTAATGTGGAAATGGAACATTTATGAAGTGTTTTTCAGGTCTTACAGAGAAATAATTGTCCTGTTTTTCATTTGATTATGATACAGTAAATGCATACCCAAAAAGGAAATTCATATAACCATATATATTTCACTTTCTTTCTCTGTTTGGTTTGTTTTAATTTAGGCATTTTATATCTTCTACAATAGAGGAGCTCCAAGAACACCTTCAAAAACAATAGAGTACAATACTAGAAAAAAAAAAGTAGTATAAATCTAAATTAGTATAAATCTTCTGAAAAATATTTAGATGCATTTTTATTATTTTTATTATCATTTGCACTGTTAAAATTGCCATTTCATCCTAGACCACAAACGTGCGAGTACGGCGACAAGTGTCCGAAAGCTCATTCTGTGGGAGAGCTGCAGGAGTGGTTGATGCGTGCTGCAGAGGAGAAGGAGATCAGAACCAACATGGGAGCCCAGGGTCTCATGTGCTACAACGAAAGGCTCTTGGAGGAGTACAAAAACAGCAGTAATGAAGTACACATTGTGAGTACAAGGCTCTAATATTTTGTCTCATTATTATCTAATACTGTGAAAGATTGGTTGGATGTTCCCGTGGTTCAGTCAACTGGCTCAACATGTTCTCTTTGAATCCTGCCTTTATCTCATACACAGTCTTTCTCAAGGTCATAGCCAACTGTATCACTCCCCTAAAGACAAAAAAACACTGTAGTGCTGTCAGGCCTGAAGAGACACACACAAAGAAGACAATACATACATACTATAGTACATCAGACAAAACAAATAAAATGGGGCTATGACACAAATTGGTGTTTCCATCAAGTGCTAAGTGAACTGTACTGTATTGTCTGTCGCCGATGTTTTTGTGATTTTGCTTCATTTGATAAACTACAGTAGAGATAAAAATGTCTGACTGAATTTGGACCTAGTGCATTGTGGGTACATATTAGCCTACCAGAGACATTGGCCCGATTCCAATCCAGTCCCTACACCCTCTCACTCCGTGGTGGAGTGAACTCTGTTTGTAGTGACACTCACAGCTCAATGAAGCTCCTTCTTTAAGGTGGAGGGATCAATGCAGCGGTCACTTCGGGACAAACTTCCCTCTCTCCTGCAAGGAAATAGATATCCGAATCAGAAATACTTTATTGATCCCCGGGGGGGAATTGAGTAACATTTTGCTCCCGTTCTAGAATATAAATATAAATATATAAAAATAGAGAAATCATAACAAAATATAAATAAGAAATATATATATAAAAACAGTGCAAATAATAATGCTGAAAAACAGGATCTATGCAAATAATATAAATGCATGCATTTATAAAAATGCAAGAATAGTGTAAAATAAGAATATTATTTTAAATGTACTGTATAAATAAACCAGATTATTTCACCAAATTATTTATACTTAATACTTAATACTTAATAAATCAGTATTGCACAGTTGAAGATATAATAATTTATGGGGTTATAGCTCCTGAAAGGGATTAAAAAATAATAAATACGTTGTGTGTTACAATACAACAATTTACAATCTAATGAACATGTCTACCATTTTCTAATCTAGACAAAGGTATTGATCCTAAATACAATCCATTTACTTTATGTTGTTGATGTCTGTTTGACAATAAAGTAGAATAAATTAAATGTCTATCAGTTTGAGTAGATTACAAGTAAATGTTTGTACCGGTAGTCGCACGGAATTTACATTGCAGCGTGTTCCATATGGACACAAAACAGCGTTGCACATCATCAGTAAGGGCGGCTGGTTAAGTCGGCATCGATGCAGGCTCGCTGTTGGAGCATTTCATAACTCACTTCCACTCCCCAGTGATTGGTTTGGAATGGCACTTAATATGGCGAACCCTCCACGCGGACGCACAAACGGAGTGGAAGTGGGTGGGGAGAGGGTGTAGGGGCTGGTTTAGAATTGGGCCTTTAATCTCGAGGTATCCAGTATAGTAGAAAAGTTCCCACACCATTTTTTCCTTCCCAATACCGACTCCGATACCTGAACTTGCGGTATCGGCCGATACTGAGTACCGATCCGATACCAGTATGATAATATATATATATATAATATATTATGTTATTATTTAACAGCTGTATGTATGGCTGTGATTACTATCTTTGTTGTATGGCCTGGCTGAGGTTAAACCCTTTGTATAACGTGAACAAATACATACAGAGAATGAATACAATAGAATTTGGCACCACCAGTGACATCTCTCATAACAGAAGCGTTACAAACCGTACATATCGCTGTTTTACTTGTTAAATTTTCCACTGTGAAATGTTGCCAGATGGCTGACATTTTCCCCGCTCTGACTACCGTCACCGTTACACCCTCCACCAGCACCGCACTATTGTTTGCTATCGTCACGTGACAAACTACCTGCAATCAGTTCTTCTTCGTTGCTCTAAAACAGTAGCAGCCGTGATACATCCAGGGTGACAGCACAGTGAAGGCTGTTTGGGAGCGGCGAAGAAGAACTGATTTGCTATTAAAGAAGTTGATTTTTTTTCCGGGGTAATAAGTTATGGTATCGGATCGATGCATAGAATGGCGTATTCGCCGATACCCGATCTTGAATTTTGGGCAGTATCGGACGCATTTCTAATACCGGTATCGGTATCAGAACAACTCTATAGTGTAGTATAGTGATTTCTGCTTGCAACTCTGTAGAATGATCCCTTTATCATATTTAGAAAGAGGACAACATTTCAAACCCAAATTGTCTCTTCATCAGGTCTTGAGATATCCAAACCTAGATATCATTTAGGTATAACAAATAATTAATCTAACAGAGGCAATTAGTTAGTTGACAAAATACAATGTTGACATTTGAATTGATGTATTCTTCGGTTCCTCACCATCCTAAAATCACAGTATATTAATTCACTGTTTCAAACGTTGAACAGATATCAGAACAAGTTGACGATGTGAGCATCTCTTGTGAGGAAGATCTGACTGTGGAGTGTCAACAGGTCGATGCAACACTGCAATGGAACTTCCAAGTTGAAACAGAGGTAAGAATTTCACAATAAGGCATGGAAATTAAGGCATGGACTGTCCCGCCGCAGTGGCCATCACCAGCGGGGATCTCGGCAGAAAAGTGCTGATCATAGATCCTGCTTTTGATTACGATGGTCGAAATCGGCTGCTAATTTCAATTGACTTCTGATTTAGAATAAAAATTTGTGACACCCCTAATATATACAGTATGCCCTGACCGGTCTGCGGCTACGCAGCCCCATACGCAATAAACCACGATTCACTGCGTGTTCTGACACCTTTCTATCGGAACCAGCCTTAACTTTTTCAGCAGTTTGAGCTCCAGTAGCTCTTCTACTGGATCGGACAACATGTCCTGTAAATGTTTTGTTATAGTATGCTTAACTGCCACTTTTCTGTATCTACAGAGACAGCTTGTACACGTGGCGCTGCTGAAGCAAGAACCAGGAGCTTCATTCACCCTCGGTGACATCAGTTCTGAGCCCTGCATCTACTCCTCGGGTGAACACTTTCTCAGCCAAGACACGACCTACGACATCACCGTGTCTTTCAAATCCATCAACCCAGGCCTATATGACCAGTGGTTAGTGCTAGATTTTGACATGAGGCCAGTGCTCTTGAAGAAACTCAGAGTAAGAGTAGGCCAGCCGTCACTGGATGACATTGAACAACCATCTGTGAACCGTGGAGCCAGATTTCAAAGTGCTGAGCGTTGGCACCGAGGGAACAGGGTTATCATCCCATGTTCGTCCAGAACAGAAGAACAGGAGGAGCTGCTAAAGCAATACAAGCCTCCTCAGATTAGCTTCGTGTATAAATCCTCCAACAACAGCCAAACACCTCTGAACAATGAGAACTACAAAGAAAGAATGCACCACTTCCTGTACACTGAGGAACGGGCAGAGGACCAGATTGTTTCAAGGTAATATGTTTATCGGTAGCATTTTCCTTGTATGTTGTTTGGAACTTGCACATATTTACTAAGCTTTTTTTCTTGTTTACTTTAGATTAAATGTTTGTGGAGAAATTACAACATTGGATACGTTGAACAGTGCAAAGTTTGGCATGATGATCGCTCCTTGGGGAGCACTGTTCTGTGCTGTGCCGATTCCTTGTAATCTCACACCAGACACACCTGAGGGACTGGCATTAAAACGAAGCATCCAGTCTGGCCTGATAGCCCCTTTATCTTCAAGTGGTCGAAACTCCAAGGTCTATGAAGCCATCATTCTGAAAGACGAAACAAGTGAGAACAAAATGTATTTGCAACTGTCGAAAAAATGTTGCTCCGATCTTACACTCAAAAGCAATGAATCCTATCAAATGGAGGTGCAGTTTCAGCTGGATCGCCACAGCTTCTGCGCCATGCACAAGACCATAGACCTCCTTCCTGATACAAAAAAGGTGCTACCAGACCTTAAAAACTGTGTAGTTCCTGTGAGTAACATCCACTATGAGAAGCTGAATACAAAGCAGCAGTCGGCAATTGACTTCATCTCAGGTAATTCGAATGTCCAAAAAGATGTGGCACCACTCCTCATCTATGGACCATTTGGAACTGGGAAAACATTCACCCTCGCTACGGCAGCCAGAGAGCTTTGTAAGCAGCCTCACAACAAAGTGCTAATTTGCACCCACACCAACAGGTAATATATATTATTGAAAATGTGTTTAATTAAATATTGATTGATTAATTCATATAGACTTGTGCTCCCCAAGTAATTTTGTAATCCTTGTGTTACTTTCAAAGTGTTAATCAAGGCTATGTTCTTTGCTCTAAACTGCACTGTTGTAAAGACATTTCAATATAACAACATCAACATTGTCCTTGACATTTTTGTTTCCATCCAGTTCTGCAGATCTGTACGTCAGAGATCACTTCCATCCATTCATCGACAAGAAAAGTGATGGAATGACGCCAATACGCATAAAAGCAAACAATAAAAGTGCTTTGTTTGCCACAGATGCGATTACTTTGAAATACTGTTTGCTTTCGGAAGATGGACAGTATTTTCTACCACCTACAAAAGCTGCCCTTGATGGCAACAAAATAGTCATCACCACCACAACAATGGCGGGACATTTTCATGACCTCAAGCTCCCAGAAGGATACTTCACCCACATACTAATTGATGAAGCCTCTCAGATGCTAGAATGTGAAGCTTTGATGGCCCTTGCTCTTGCTGGGCCAAACACCAGAGTTGTTTTGGCTGGAGATCACATGCAAATGGGACCCAAGCTGTTCTCAGTCGATGATCACCACCGTTCAAATCACACACTCCTTAATCGCTTGTTCCACTACTATCAAGGCCAAAAGTGTGATGCTGCCCAGAACAGTAGAATCGTTTTCAGTGAAAACTACCGCTCAACCAAAGAAATTGTGGAGTTTGTGTCCACCCATTTCTATGTTGGTAAGAATGATGTCATCAAAGCTGCTGGAAAGATTCCGGCTCCTGCAAATGGCCATGCTCTAAAATTTCACCATGTTCGGGGAGAGTGTCTCTTGGACACTGGGTCAATGTCTTGGTACAACAAAGAAGAGGTTGCCAAAGTGGTTGAAGCAGTGGAAGAGACTCTCAAACACTGGCCATTGACCTGGGGGACCAAGGACCAAAGCTCAATCTGCGTTCTATCAGAGGGATTTCAGGTAAATTACTACTTTTTAGTTGTCACAAGACTGAGACAAAATATTACATCAATGATACAGTGAAGATTTCTGCATGAATGTATTTGAATTGTCATTGCGTTATAATAGTTTAATTATCTCAATTGTTTCTTATGATTCATAGGTTCGGCAAATTAGGACAGCCCTTTCGAGAAGAAGGCTTGCTAAAGTCCACGTTGAGAATCTTGCCAATGTGCAAGGTAATTTTAATTTAGCTTTAAGAACTTCTGGATGATTATCCCATTATGTACATAAGGAGGGCTAAACTGCAACTTGCTTTTTGCCAGCTCGCCATTGTAAATAAGAATTTGTTCTTAAATTTATAGTTTGGGTGTTTTGAAGTGGGGTTGTATGAGGTACTTATCCATAGTCAGTGTATTACCTAAAGTAGATGGTGGTCGGCATGCCCCCAGTTTGGAGAAGCAGTCTGGAGTACCAGCACGGGAGCTTAGCAATATCGAAGATATACCATTTTTTTAGGTGGGCTGACGTCCCCGCCCACAGCAGTACATTGCTTTGCTCCCGTGCTGGTAGTCCTGTTGCTGTTTCTCCAAACTGGGGACATGTCGACAGCCATCTACTGTAGGTAATACACTGGCTATTGAAAAGTACCTCTTACAGCCCAAAATCAAAACACCCAAATTATCCCTTTAAAGTAAAATAAATAAAAATGAAACATATTTATATTACCTTTCATATATTATATTATTGTCATTTTACATAATACACATTGTCTTCATGTGTTAACAGGCAAACAGTTCAGAGCAGTCATAATGACAGCTGTGCAAACACGTGACAGCCTAAAAACATCTCACCTGCCTGGTCTGGAGCTGTTCAATGATGCCCGTGTGTTAAACACTGCAATGACTAGGGCTCAGTCCTATGTGGTTGTGGTTGGAGATGCTGCTGCCCTCTGTTGCTTTGGGAAATGCTCAGGAGTCTGGAAGAGCTACATAGACCATTGCATCAGCAACAACAGTGTTGCACCACAGCATTTCACCAAAGATTTCTTCGAAAAAGATGTTATGGAAACTGCAAGGTTTCAAAAGTCTGAACATGTGGATGAGAGTCACATTCTCAGCGATGCAATTCTTCAAGAGTTGAAAGATGAATATGAACAGCTGAAAACAGAAGATAACTCGGATGAAGACAGAACACAACTTAAAGACGTTGACCACCACAAGTCAAGATCATCACACACTATCAGTGATGTCAATACCTGCCAAGACCTTTTGGAGTTGTGTAAAAAACAACCAGAGGTGTACAAGCATGGAAAACTGGTCAGGGAGTCATGTAACAGAGGTTATGTCATACCATTTCATAACCCCAGCAGACGCATCAGCATCGAGGGAAGGAAAAACCTGGGTAAGGTCTTCACTGGAGATGAAGTTGTCTTAGAAACAGCAAAGGTGGTCAGCATCACCAAGGAAGCTGAATCAGCCCGTGTACTTGTGTGCGTGCTTGAGGATGAGGATCACAGCAGGCCAAGACAGCATTCTGAAGACACATTTCATGTCAAAAGGACGATGATGCCCATTACAAAATCTGCACCCAAAATACGCATACTGATCAGCAAGAAAAGACGTAACTTCCTTCCAATATGTGAGCAAATTAATGGAGAGTGGACGATCGCAGCATATGAACGTCTTGACGAAAAGCTCACACAAAACAATGTTTTTGTGGTGCAAGTGATTGGCTGGAAAGAAAATTGTTACATTCCATTGGGGAAAGTCATAGATATTCTTCCAATCGGAAATTCTTTGGCTTATGGACTAAAGATCCTGAATGAAGAATTCAAAGTTGAACCCAATACATGTAAATCAGACGAGGTTCTCTCCTCCAAGGATGAAGACAGGACACACAGAAAGGACAAAACTGACATAATCACTTTCACTGTTGATCCAGAAGAAGCACAAGACTTGGATGATGCCATCAGTGTCAGGGAAATTGGAGACCACTATGAGTTGGGAGTCCATATTGCAGATGTGGCAAGCTTTGTGAGTCCGGGTGGTGAATTAGATGAGGCTGCAAAACAACGTGGTGCTACATATTACGACAGTACGGAACACCCCATGCATATGTTCCCCCAAAAGAGCACTGAATGCTTCAGTCTGCTATCAGATAACAAATGTCGCAGGGTGGTTTCATTAATGTTCAAAGTAAACAAGAAAACAAATGAGATCATTGGACAGCCCGAATTCCAGCTGTCATGGATCAAGTCTAACAAGCAGTTGTCTTATGAAGAGGCAGAGGACATGATCTCCGAAAGATATAGAGAGACACCTACATTTGACTCTGTTCCAGGCTGTGTCTCAGTGGCTTATTGTTTTGCAAAAGCTCAAAGGAAGATTAGACTTGTGGATTGGGCTTATTCTCAACCTGATGATGAGAGATTGCCCGGAAAGCGCAAAGCCAATCTGATGATTGAAGAGTTGAGTGTGTTATTCAATACACATGCAGCTGAGACTTTGATTGGTTCAGAGAGAACCAAGTATTGCACACCCCTTCGCTGTCAGGCAAAACCAGATCCTGAAAAGATTGAAGAATTCAAGAAGAAATGCGGAGAATTAATACCACTGTCTTTTCATGTGCGTCACAAAGTTGACCATGATGAACAACAAGCCCCAAACTGTGAGAACTTCCGCATACTCACAGAAGTGTGGGAAGATATCCAGTCAGCTGCCAGAACAGATGATATCGACAAAATGGTGGACCTGATTGCTGCAGATGACATCCACCCTCTGCTCCAGCCAGTCACTGATCAGTTCAGAAGGTGCTCTAGCAAAGCTGTAGTCATCTGTTCCAACTCCTCCTCCGAAGCACAGGTTGGGCATTATTCTCTGAATGTAAGCTCTTACACACAAGCATCCTCACCAATACGGCGGTACATGGACATCATCTTGCAGAGACTTTTGCACTCCTTTATATGTAAAAGGGATGTCCAATACACTGCACCGGCGATTATGACTTTGTGCAGTGAATTTGAGGCGAAGCTGAAGGATGCCAAGGCATATGAACAAAAGGCTGAGCAGATCTTCTATGCAGTGAGCATGAAAAAACAAAGTGCTTCAAAGCTAGCCTTTGTTGTAAGTCCCAACAGAGACAGTTTTGCAGTGGCATTTCCTTTTAAGAAGAACATATTTGCAGGGAGTCTAGCAATTATGTACAAAGATTTACAGTTGTGTGACCAACCAATTCTTGATGAAACAAATGACTGCGTCACTCTTAAATGGAAAAGGCGGATCTATGCAGTTGACAACATGCAAATCCACCAAGAGTTGAAAATGCCAGACTGTGATCACTGTGTTGAGCTTCCACTGACAATATGGAAAGCCACTGTCGAAGCAATTGACAAAGAAAACTGGGATCTTGCAAAGTCTCTCACAATGGACGCTAACAAAAAGTGGCTGGAAAAACAAAATATTCTGCCACAATCATCTGAGGTACCTGAGAGGACTAACTCATGTACCTCCGAGGAGCAAGAGGAAGAAGGGAAGCATGAGGTTGACATCGAGCACCAGTTGCAAAGAGGTGACACCCTTCAGATCCAAATGACAACAGAGATAAAAAGAGGTTATCTCATGCCTGCTGTTCAGTTGGTGCGCATTAAACCAAAGTTTGAGATTTGTGTGCACCATGTCCACAGTCCTATCACATGCTTCTCCAGATCTGCAGATGATCCATCAAGTACTTATTATAGAGCCATCAAGAAGTATGTACAGATCTGGAAACCAATGTGTGAGATGGAATCTGCTTCCAATGCAGTGGGCGAAAGTGACAGCATAGTCATTGAGAACCTGGTGGTGAACTTCAATCAAGATCAGGAAGGTATACTAACTGGAAGCTTCTTCTTGCCTCTGGCATTGATCAATGAATGGGCCATTGAATGTAACCTTTCAAAGTGCTTACTGTGCATACGGAAAAGAGGTTTGAAGTTGTCTTCCACCCTGGAAAGTTCCACACTGGTGGACCCAAGAGAGTTCACATGGGTGGCCCATGGTGTCACAAGAAAAGTAGAAGAACGGAAAAAACCTCCAAATGCAGGAAGTAAAGTGGAGTTCTATGTCAATCACCTGCCAATGGAGACCATTCCCGATTGTGTCTTTCAGAAAAACACTTGTTTCACAGTTGAAATAATCCCAAAGCTCGTGCCTGACATGTAAGTTCAAGAGTAGTTCACTTTGACCTTACCAATGTAACACAACTCTCATTTTCCTTGCATTGGCATTGAGGTTATATATTGATAAACAGTTTCTTTTTAAACTGTTGACATACGGTTTTATCTTTTCTTTTTGTAGCCGGAAAGAAAATGCTGTGAACAGCATTACATCTGCATGCGAACTTGTCAAGACTATAGCACTTGGAACACACATTCCAAGAGAGGGTATGTCCATTTGTCAGCAGTAAATAGTTGCATAGACTTGACTCATCAGTGTGAGTCACACATAAGATTGAATACACACAACACACTTTGTACATTCCTATAGTGTATTTTAAATTTGATTCAATTGTTTTCTGTTTTGCTTGCAAAAAAAAACACTTTTCATTTTGTCTTTGCAGTAAAACCAATGTGGCACATCATGAGGAATAAGCTACTAAATGAACTGCCACCATTTAACCTGAGTCAGCATCTTGCAGTGGAGAAAGCTCTAAATAATACCTTCACACTTATACAGGGACCACCTGGTAAGAGCTAGAACTTATATTCACCCTGATACTTCATATTTTCTTGCAGATTCTTAAGCTGTTTTCCCATTTGTCTTTAAGGAACTGGAAAGACAGTAGTTGGTGTGTACATAGTGTTCTGTTTCTTTGAGATGAACTCTAAGAACCAAAGGAAATTGAATGACCCAAAGGATAAAAACAAAAAGCAAGTTATTCTCTACTGTGGCCCATCCAACAAGTCTGTTGATGTTGTTGCAGGCAAGTTACTTTGTTTCTCTGCTAAAATTTCACTTGCATTTATTTCTGTTACTATAACCAATGTTTTACTGTTGTAACACAGAGTACTTGTTGAGGTTTGGGGACAGACTAAGGCCCCTCAGGGTCTATGGCCAACAAGTGGAGATGCTTGATTACCCTTACCCTCTTCAGTTTTCCCAGAGGGCACTCCGCCAAGAACGTGCCAAATCAGAGCTCAGGTATTGTAATCACACCAGTTGATAACATTCAGTTATAAAAATGTCTTTAATTATTAACTAACACTGGCATATTGTACGTGGTTTTAGGACCATCACTCTGCATCACCGCATGCGACAGGAACAAAACCCTTCTTCGGGTGAAATAAAAGATTTTGATCGACGCATTAAACTTGCCCTGGAGAAAAAAGGAGAGAAGCTGACTGATGAAGAAGTGAAAAAGTAAGTTCAGGTGCACTATTGGTTTAACAAACTTTAAAGCTGCATGAAAATATCAACTATTAGTAAATAGATTGTCAAAGTTTGTTTTCGAGTGTAGAATAAACCAGAGAAAAGACGTACAAGAGAAAAGACTTCAAGAATGAAGACTAACTTGTTGCTTTGGCAAATAAACATCTGGTTAACTTCTCCACCTCCATTAAAGAGCAGTGCACAGATGCTTCCCTGAGATTTTCTATGGGACTGTCTCCTACGCAGTGATGAGACAGTGGATGAGACATTCCCAAATGGGGTTATGTCCAACTCTAATGTCTTGTATTTGTTAGCATCATTTTAGTTTACTTTACCCTAACTCTATGGATTGCTTTTCCTTCTAGATACAAAAAACTTCTCCATGAAGCACGGACATATGAGCTTGAACGGCATGACATCGTACTGTGCACATGTACACAGTCGTCCACCCCGAGTTTGACTAAGACAGTCAGTGCACGTCAGATCCTCATTGATGAATGTGCAATGGCCACTGAACCCCAGGCCCTGATTCCATTAGTCTGCAACAACCCAGAAAAGGTGAGCTTTTCATTTAACAATCAGTATCCTGCTTATGCTTTCCATTAACACGGCCCTGGATGTGTCTGTATGCTAAGGATGAATGTTGCTCTAATTGTGGATTGATTCGTAAAATTTCGGTCCTGAAATTACATTTTCAAAGCACAATGAGTTTTAATGTCAGATTATAATTTTTGTTGTTTTTTTATTAGCCTAATCCTTATCAGACATGTGATGTTATTAAAAAAACTGAAGGTACCCAGCAGTGCTTCTCTCCTGGGTGCCAGCTGGTGCAGGGTAAACCACAGTAAACCAAAAGAAATCAAAGTTCCAGTGCACACCAGGATACTAGGATAGACACAATTTTATAAGTGTAGATCTCTGCCAGGTGTGTCAGCAAAGACCATATGCTGTAATGTTCGATCAAATGAATACAACCCACAATTGGCTAAACCCCCATCTAGACTGCAAGTGACGTGTTTTTCACTTGCAAATCTCCCACAACAGATACGCTCTCATTTTAATTTATTCAGATGTCTGCATTGGCACTGTACAGGCACAAGTCTCAGCTCCGGAAAATATTTGATTTATCATACTGACAATAGTGTTAGATTCAAAGAGTTTGTATTAAATGGCAGTACTACTACTACTAATGATGAGGCGTAACCGTTACCTCTAATGAGCCCACTGTGTCTCTGGGCGCAGAGTAGCAGCTGAGAGGCAGAGATGCACTCAGCCGTGTAACCACTTGGGGGGCCGGTTAAGAATAGTGAGTGAGCAGTTAGCAGTCAGTTTTCAGTGTTCTGAGAAGGTGTGAGTCACTGCAACCACAAGAGACCAAATGAGCACCCGAAATATTATTCAGTTTGCTGAAGCAGTATGTGAGATTAGCCGTGGACAGACACAGAGATGCTCACTCACTCGCACACACATGCAACCGATCTCATGATCATCCTGGTGGAGATAACAAGAAGGAGAGAACTATGCGTTTCACATGTTTCTTGTGAAACATGGGGTTTGCTCCTTTAGATGTACTCTGTTAACAAAATAGTGTCTATACTGGTATACTGGTGTGCACTGGAACTTTGGGAATTGAACTGCCAACCTTCAAATTGGTGGGTGACCCGCTCTACCCCGGAGCCATAGTCGTCCCAGTATGGGGCATATTGTCCACAGGGAATGAATCCTTATGTTTATGATGACCCCTTAATGTGTGCTCGAGTACCCCCACCAGATTTTCCACTCATCAAAATAGAATTGCCAGATTTGGACACATTCATGCCCCCCAATAGCATCAAGTCTTTCCATTTTGGACACAGGAGGTACTTCAAGTGCTGGTTTGCTTGCTAAACAGCTATCTACTCGCCTCTGTCTCACTGGCTATTTACAGGAGTTTGGGGCACTGGTTGCATCATGACACACTAGGTATTAACTAATGTCTTACAATATCACTTTCAGATTGTTTTGATTGGTGACCACAAACAGTTGCGACCCATTGTGAAGAATGAGCGTGTGAAGAAGCTGGGGATGGCCAAGTCTCTGTTTGAACGCTACTATACAATTCACAAGAGCAGGGCAATGATGCTGGATACCCAATACAGAATGGTGAGAATTATGTATACATACAGTATACATACTTACTGTAGCAATATTGTATTACCATATGTCTGAGTTTAGTATTTTAAATTGTTCTAAACTATCAATTATGTGCCTTTATAGCATAAGGACATATGCAAGTTTCCGTCAGAAGAATATTATGAGGGAAAACTGAAAACTGTGGTGGAGCAGCCGAGCAGCGTCCTGCGTGTTGAAAAGAGGACGATGCCAATCGTTTTTGGGGATGTCAAAGGAAAGACCATCAGTCTGGTTGTCAACACAGCCAAGGGCAACCAGAACTCCAAAGCAAACAAGGAAGAGAGAGACAAAGTGGTAATGTATTGGGCACCCGTGGTTTTCATGTTGATTTTAAACAGTAATATTAAACTAGAAAAACTTTTGACAGTGTGCCTACTCTTACATAATACATCAACGCTTTTATTTTGCAGATTGAGATTGCTGAAAAGCTGGTGAAGGCTGCCAAAATCGAAGAGCAAAGTATTGTGATTCTGTCGCCTTATAATGCCCAAGTGTCAGAAATCAGAGACGAGCTGAGGAAGAAGAAGAATCTGTCTAACATCACTGTTACCACAATCACTAAAAGCCAAGGTGACAGTGTACCTCTCTGCTTCCTAATGACAAATCTTTACTAAAAGTAACCCATGTCTAGAAGGTACCCTGCAGATTGCAAAAACTTGCAAAGACTCGCTGCCCGTTGACATATCCTAACCTTAACCATTGCAGGTCAATGCCTAACCTTAACCATTGGAGGTCAATGCCTAACCTTAACCATTGGAGGTCAATGCCTAACCTTAACCATTGGAGGTCAATGCTTAACCTTAACCATTGGAGGTCAATGCTTAACCTTAACCATTGGAGGTCAATGCCTAACCTTAACCATTGGAGGTCAAAGCCTAACTTTAACCATTGGAGGTCAATGCCTGACCTTAACCATTGGAGGTCAATGCCTTACCTTTACCATTGGAGGTCAATGCCTAACCTTAACCAATAGAGGTCAATACCTAACCCTAACCATTGGAGGTCAAAGCATAACCTTAACCATTCCAGGTCAATGCCTAACTTTAACCATCTAATGTGAGTTTCGCAATTAGCGTGTTATCTTCTAGACACAACCAAAGTAGGGTAGCTACACAACAATGACAAAATATTCCATAGTAAAACTACTCATTCTGAAGAATTACTTGTAACCAGTACAGTATGTTGGTGCCTATCCCAGTGATGCTACTACTTCCTGTCCTAATGGGTAGTTTAAAGTAGTGTGTCATATTTTATGACTATATCTCACATTTTGAATTGAATATCATAATGTGATTTTTTCACAACATAAACATTTTTTCTGGACATATGAATGACAATCCCATGACTCAATCTGGTGTTTTAGAAGAAACCAAAGAACAACCTCCACTCTGTTGTTAAACAATGGTTCATCGTGTGACATACAACATTTTGTCTTCTAGGAAGTGAATGGCGGTATGTCATCATCTCTACAGTGTGCTCTCTGCCAAGTGAAGAGATTGAGAGAGAACCGGACGGAGCTTGGCTGTCCAAACATCTAGGCTTTGTGGATGATCCCAACCAGATAAATGTAGGCATCACCAGAGCCAAGGAGGGACTTTGCATCATTGGTAAGATACTGCAGCTCATCTCTTATTTCTATGCTTAAAACCCAAAGCTCCTATGTAACTTCATAACTGAAATGTCTCTGTCCTCTCAAAGGGAACCAAGAGTTGCTGAGCTGCAGTAGAACGTGGAGACAGCTCCTGAAGCACTACAAGCTTCACAATGCAGTGGCAGATGCAGACAAGATTTCAGTGTGCAGTGCCACATAGCTGATCTCATCTATCCTTTCTAAGAGACTTGATTTCTGCAAGCTGCAGACCAGAGCTCCTACACTCATGCAACAGTAAACTTCATGAAATGTGTATATACTTTTTTATTTTTTTCTATGATGTCGCAGTAACATTTTACGTACTTTTTACGGTTTTATAGCATATTTGGGGTTTTTGATATTGTATTTGACACTGCTCTGATTTACACACACCTTTCTATTAAATATATATCTGTAAATAGGAAACCCTACAACTATTAGATAGGTTCTTAATGTTTTTCTTTATTATTATTTGTAATTTTTGTTACTACAATTTTAAGATATTGCATTTAAGAAAAGCTGTAAATACTTTATTACACAATGCAAATCTTAACTACGGACAGATGACAGATCAAGAGTTCAGGTCTTGTTGTTTGGATCTTTTAATTCATCTCAAGGTTTAGTTTAAATGTATTTACCACTATGAAGTCACCTCCAGCGAGGCATTGTTCCTGTTTACTGCTGAATGAATCAGCATTTGTTTTCATTGCAGGACACCATGGTCTTAACCATTAAGTGAGTGTAGTCTGTAGTTTTTTTTATGTTTGACCTCTCATAGTATTGTTTTTTTTAATACTTTTTAGATGTTGTATCCTCTGGGATTAGCTTTGGCTACAGACATGTTAATAAAACATTTTCATTGCTTAAAACAGCTACTTTTCCGTCTGAATTTTTTTTACAGAAACATGTGCCAGGCAAGGGTGAGACAGAGGCACAATGCGATGTTTACAGACTGTGATGCATGTCTACAATTCAGAATATACATTTTCAGATTCATACAACTATTTCAGAATTTTATCTGGATATCTGGTCATCTGCTCGTGTCTGTAAGGGTCCCAAAATGTATGACCGTGTGGACTGTAAGTGCCCACAAGGGCACATTTGCATAAACCAATGTAATATGTACAGAAATGTGTGTGCATCCGCTGTCCACCTTGCTATCCACATCCGTTTTTGGACTATATCAGTACTTTAGGAGGGACACTATCGAGTTGCATTATGGGAAGTGTAGGATCCAGTGTTTCAAAGATTGACCCGTGATAGGGGTTAAATGTGAGGATATCTCGGCCAATGTTGCACCAATTTTGATCACTCTTTTTTTGGCTGGACCGCAGAGGGCCAGCCCTACAAACGCAAAAGTCTGTCACTGAGTGAGTGACTGACTGACTGACAGAGTGATGAAGTTACAGGATTGGTCGGCTGACTGTTGGAGTTTCCTCATTGTTGCTCTTTCAAAAATGAAAAGGCGGAGAATAGTTCCGTGTTTATGTTTTCTGGGGAACGTGTCAGCGGTTCAATAATGTCATTACATTGTGCTGTTGTTTATGTTTGTTTCAGTTACGTTATGTTGTGCTTCATATTGTGTTACCGTACATTCACATCAAGCGTGAAGCAAATCTTCGCCCCGCTTTCCTCCATTTCCGCCATCAACCATGGACGAAATAACTACTGTTGCTGCTTTGTACATGTTGGTGAAGTCCCAGATATGTCAGAAAACCAAACGCCGTCGTGTCTGGGTTCATAACGTCACCCGACGGCGAGCTGTGTTCACATACAGCGCCATTGAACTGACTATCTAGCAAGACACACGTCGCTACTGCGATATGAACCCAAAATAAACTGACTGCGTTGTGATTTAATTGCAATAAACGGATCAAAAGGATGCCGAAATAACGACATTATGATGTTGATTTGTAAAAAGTCTGAATTCATGCTTTGTCAGGTCTGTCTGCAACACGACAAGCAAACATCTTTTAAAATGCTTGTTTTCCGAAAGGAGTTTGGATCTATCAGCGCCAGGCTATACTAACATTGTACCTGCTCCATCAACACACAACACAACGTCATATAGGCATAAATACGGCAGCAACGTTGTTGCAAACGGATAAAAAGTGTGCCGAAATAACTACATAATGATGCTGATTAGTAAAAAAAAAACAAATTCATGCTTTGTCAAGTCTGTCCGCAAGACGACAAGCAAACAACTTTTAAAATGCTTGTTTTCTGAATGCAGTTTGGATCGATCAGTGCCAGACTATGCTAACATTGTAGCTGCTCCATTAACACTCCATCTAGGAATAAATACAGCAGCAACAACATCAGTGATGACAGGGAATATCTCAACGCTGATAAACTTTCGCAAAGTATGTTTATATTGTTGCACACCACTTAGATGATGAATGCTTTTGATACACATGCTTTAATAAAAGAATGAAACACTTTTAACCTTGCATACTGTACGTCATGCTTATACCTTTTCACCTTGTATAAAATGTATAATATACTAACTAGTAAATGTCACCATTTACTATTACTGAATGTCATTTGCTTCATTATAAGTTGTCTTTCAATGAAATATTAAGCTATAAGTGGAAACAAACAAAACATTATAGACATGACCACTGGCTATTTGTGTAACAATTTAGTCAATAATTCACATACTGACCATATACAGTCCAGCCAGATACTTAGTTTTGGGTCTTGTTAATCTGTCTCCCACAATCCCCCCCACTTCCTGAAGTCTAATACTGAAAAGCTGGAGTACCCTTTAATGTGAATTTGAGTATAGCATTCTTTTGTTATGTTTTTTTTGGTCTTTTGAATATTTCAAATGAATATTCACACAAGATTGACTTTCTATGCTGAATATCATTCATTCCTGCATATGTAGTCCTGCTAATAAGCATAAGGGGGGGCTGTGGCACATGTGAGAGAATGCTCCAGTCCTCTCTCCTCCCGTGACCCAGAAATGGTTCCCCCTCAACCACCATAAAGTTATCTTCCAATCCTTAAATGCACTTCGAGGACACGAGGAGCAAGTAGAGAGGAGGCTTCTGGAGGAGTTGAGGGTGAGGAAACACCGGTGTGTTCTTTGCGGAAGTTATTTCAGCAGCCGTGATGTTAAAGAGGCGTAAAACACAGCTGAAATAATCTCAAACCATGGCAGGACTCTACAAATGTGACTGTTCCTTTTGTATTCATAGGTTGTAGTTGTTTAAGATGATCAAACTTTCTGCCCTTCACCGTTTGTGTAGCGCCTCGTAGGCGCTGTTTCTAACCGCATTCCTTAATGACATTTCACCTTGATATTACTGATGCTTTTATCTTGAATGTAGGCTAAACCCCCAATTCAACTGCTATAATCGTGACAAATCGTCAAATTATTAGATCCATAAGACCATTCTCTCACACTCAGCTCTAATTTGTTGAATTTCATGTTGTCATATAGACAGGAGTGTGTGTATATAATATATATCACTCAATCATATATATATAACACTGTTCTGCTCATCAAACAGAGATCATAAAATACAATATAACAGAACAATGACAGCTGATCCAGCTGTGACACACATCATATTTAATTGACGTTGCTTTAAAATGACGGCTCCGATGCCAGTATGTTGCCTTTGACTCCTCTTTCCTCGCATCTCTCCCCTCGCACCTCCTGTGGGCGGAACCAAGACGCAAGGTTAGGAAGCGAGGAAAGGAATTGAGGAGACACGTTAGCATAATAAAAATCACCCAAGATATTTTAGTGATTTTCCAAAGTAATGAATTCATAAAAATATCAGTTGTTTCACGAGTATGAAGGTCTTGTATATATGATGTGCATAATATAGTTTTTTATCTGGATGATTTTCCATACATACATCATCTACCCATCTACACACTCATTGCTAAACACATTACAGCTTCCAGTTTGGAGGGTCTCTTCGACCCCAACCGAAATAGCACATCAGTATTTTATCTTTATTGGATTACCAACAAACATGTTGGGAAATTACAAAATAAAGCGTAACTTCTAAAAAAAAAAGAGGCATTTTCTGTAGTGCTGTGTGACACGTGCTTCAGAGGAGATGACATTCATCTGGGAATGGACAAATAAACATTATTACATCCCAGACATTCTCTCATCAGGGACACGGCAGACGGATGAAGTCATCTGAGGTCAATCATAACTTTCGTTTCATAAGGGATGATGTCAGCACAGGACAAAGAAAAGACTATTCTGTCATTCACAAAGACACAAACAAACACTGGACAAGTCCAGCTGACTATACCTGCTGTGCCAAAGACCTGTCCCTGTTGATGCACTGGACAGTCCAGTTTGGAGCACAACAGTTTGTGCAGGTCTTTAATAAATCATAGACAGAGGCCTTATGGAAGTTTCAGTTTCAGGTTTATAGTTCCTGTTCAGGGGTCAGCAACCTTTACTATCAAAAGAGCCATCTTAGACTATAAACTGTGTTACCTTCATCACAATGCTCAAATAATTTTTTTTTTCTTGCCTAA
>CAKAOI010026466.1:0-30350 GCA_916701655.1 Sebastiscus albofasciatus | reverse complement strand
GGAGTGAATATTAGGCTATACTATTTGTAGAATTAGATCTATGTGGTGGCTGTGTGGGATTATCGAGTCGTGCGATCCAAACATTTCCAATAAATCCAGAGCATTTTAAAGTCCAAAAGTAAAAACGTAATGAAAAAAGATAGATGTAATAATTTTGAAAATTCACAACATGTTTTTAACTAACGAAATATTCTGCTTCAATCCATATTTGTTGGCGTTTAGCCTTTCAAAAACAACATTTTCACTGTGGCTTGCTGCACACATAGGAAGGCATATGTGGAAACGTAATTTTAATACAATTCAAATTGTGCTTGGAAAGATTAGTTTCACTGGACATTATAACCGGTGTGTGTCTGCTTATCTCTGTCGCTCTCTCAATCAAAAGGGTTGGCAAGCACGGGATGCATGTGTTATCGTTTATCAGAATCCAGCTGATTATATTCTATATAGGAATATCCTTTAGGCCTATATCATTTTTAATAGATTATCAGATTGTGTACGTGTGTCCAGCTGTGTCGCTCTCAGATCAAATTAAAGAGCAGGCGAGAAAGCAGGCAAATCAATGTTGAAAATGTTTCAATTCAGGATTGATGCCACATCTGATTCTCGTCTGATCAGCCTTTGTAGAGACCCGATCAAACTATTTAGAACAAATATCGGCCGATAGAGATTGATGGCAGATTGATCGGAGCACCCCTAAACTAAACACAGCTAAAACTATGTATTTGTGTGTAATGGTTGGTCACCGTTCATATATTCAAAGTGTTTAGGATTTTCCAAGCAGAGCCACATGCTGCCCCTTTGTTCTTGCAACCCGTCCACTTTGCAAGCAGCATACATACAGTATAGGCATGAGGTTACCATCAGCTGTATTTTTTTGTATGAACTGTTAATACTTTTGCATTTCAAAGTGGTGAAAAAGAACAACAAAAAACAATGCAACGTACACTGTTTGCTCAAAGCCACAACTAAAGTCTTTGAAGCTGAAACAGCTTTAACTAAAAGGCACCTCCTGAAGTAAGTTGGTGCGTTGCTAGAAATGTCATCCCATTTGAAATTGAAATAATGCCTCTGTTTTTGTCAGAAACACGCCTGTTTTTGTCACAAAACTCTAGGGATCATTCTGTTTCAATCTATTTAAAAGTTGTCTCTATTATACCTATTGCAGGCTGGAATAAACAAGCGTGGTTATGAATATTGAATGATAGGAATCTAGACAGGAGGACAAAGACTAAAAACATGTAGCTGTGATTGTGCAAACAGCCTCAGTTGTCAAGTACAATTCTTTCTTTGAGTATAAAAACATGAGGACAAAATCTGTACGAGATGACTAAGTCCACAGTCTCCATTGGTTATTCCATATTGACTTATTGTACTCATAAAATAAGGCCATAACTATGCTTGCCATTTGAACATATGATAATAAATATGGTCACTGAAGGGAAATACATTCTGTTAACTTCATTTTACACTTTTCAAAAAATTAAATAACAACACGATTCTCGTTCTCATTCCCATGGCGTTTAATACCAACGCTTTATCACGGCCGTGAGCTTTCGGTACCGCCGCACACGGCACCCTGGTGTTCCATTAACTATAATGTAAACCCATCCGCGGCAACAGTAAACACTCCGAGAAAGTGTGCCAGGAGTGTGGTGATGTAGTTTGAAGAGCGAAAAAGACACAGGGCAAGCTGGAGGGGAGGTGCATGGGTCCAACAAACACAAGGCTTTCATCTAGGAGACCGCTGCTTGTGTTTTATGCGCCACGTTACAATCAGCTGTTCGTTCGTGTCCTGTGTTCACAACGTTCAGTTTCATTTTCACTGTACAAACGTAGTAGTTTTAAGTCCAACCAGGTATTGCTTTCCTAAACCTAACTTTAGTGAATTTGTTGCCTAAACCTTAACCCTGAAGTGATGCCAAGGGGAACTATAGTGGGTTTGATGCCAAAAATAAAGGAGGGGCGTGACGCCAAGGAGGGGTGTGACGAGTTGAGATGAGAACATGTTGGGTTAACGTTGTAAACTGAAACAAAACAAAAAAATTCAACAACCCTACTTAGTTCTGGGTTAGGTTTAGTTAAAAAAAAACATCATGGTTTGGCTTAGATGGCTATGTTTCACATGGGACACGAACAGAAGTCTCCTGGGGCATCCCTGTCTCCCACAGAACTACATTCCCATACAACTAGACAAAATATATTTTGAGGGAAAGTTGTGGTTTTAAACAGGCACAAAGAGAGGTCTCCTATACAGGGAAAGTCTGGTGTTTGTTGGACCCATCCACCAACCCTCCTGCCCACCCGTAGTGGACTTTCTTGCTTGTCATACTCGTTATTATACCACGGAACTTTCATTAACGGTCATTCGATATACTAAATCGCATACTCTACACGTCACTCATTGTATACGTCACATCCTCAGACTTGCAAACATATTTGTGATACGCCAAACACAAATCTGCGACAAAACACATTTCCTTCGAAATGTAATCGAGAATGCAGGTTTGATATATGGGAACACAATTTTTAGGAGACAGGGCTGATGAATCATGACTTCTAATGCAGGAAAAACAAGGCAAAATGTCATATACATTATGTATTTGTAATTTTGCATTGATGAAACATGACTTTTAAAACAGGAAAAACAATGCAAAATAACATATACTTACATACTGCAATCATTTAAATGTACTGCTGTACTGTTCATTATCTCAACTGACATGAAGCTTCTTGTCCAGCAGGACTATAAATGGAAAGTGAGCTTCACATATTAATGAAATCTAGGGACTACATGTCTTGGCTGCAGTTATATAATTTGATCATAACAGACATCTGATTGCCAGACATCTGATTGCCTTTAGGGCTGAGTATTCAAATGGTTAAAGACATAGAGCAGCAGTATCATGAAATGCTGGCAATAATGTACTGGAAAGGTGAGGCTAATCAAAAATAATGAGCTGTGTGGGCTGTGCCAGTCATATAAGATATCATGAACTTTTATCACAGTTTAACGCCACGTTATTTCAGATCAGTGGAACAAGTTTCTGTTCGCCACTGAGACGCAGCAGAGGAAAGGAAATGTCTCTCCTACACCTTAAAATGTTCACTTTTATTTATTTATAAAATGGCTTAATTGATTTAATTTACTTCTGCATAAGAAATAAAATTAAATATGTTATAATATTAAATTCATTATTACATTCTTATATTCATATGTTATGAAGGTAGCAGGGGATGTGTTAATACACAATTAAGCTTTCCTTACCATTAGAAACCTGTAGCTTTGGTTCTCTTCTGTATATCATTCAAGTTGCATTATCCATCCAGCTATGCAAAGAAATGCTCTTGCAACAAAATACATAGACTACACCTGATAAATAAACTTTGCTGCTTCAGTCTGAGGCAAGCATTACGCTGGGTGGGAATGTTATTAATGTTAAAAAGAACAAAACATACAGAATAATATGGGTCTCTGGTAAAGAGTTTAGTTACTTTAACTTGACATGTTTTTAACTATTTAATGTAATTCATATTGCCCATATGATATAAAAAAAAAAAATGCTCTTGGAACCCTCTCAAAGTTGGTTTTATAACATGTGACTTATCGCCTACTCTACTGTGAAACTATGCTGTTTTTCTCATAGCTTCCTCAAAGTGTTATAGTGTATAGTACATAGTATAATAAAAGTGTTTGATTTGGTAAATGTACAGCATTTATATAAGGCTTTTAAACAAAGTGCTGCAACAATTTGCCCGTCATTCATCCGTTCCCACACACTAACACATCGATGTTGGAAAGCTACAATGCGAGGCACTGGGCTAACCATCAGCAGCAAATGAGCTTCAGTTTCTCTCTCAAGGACGCTTCGACATGTAGACGGGAGGAGCCGGGCGTTGAGACGCCAACCGACATCCTCTTGTGCATCCTGTCCGGAGGCTGTCCAGAAATAACAGGACCTTGTTTGTCAATCGCTTCTTAGAGGTGGTAATGCATTAGTTACAGTATATTTGGAAAAAAAATAAAAAAATACCACCACAAGGCTGATACCATGAGATTATGTCACAGCAACAAAATGTGAAAACATAGCAACACTGGCTGATTTACCACCGCTTTCAATTCAAAAGGCCTGTTAGAGAACCCCAGAGGCTGCAATTACACCTCATTACATGTCACAGTACTAAAGTGTGACAAAATGACCAACAGATTTTGTTGCCAGGAGAAACACCGTAGGGTCATTCAAATCAAAAATGTCTATCGCCTCAATCAACCAAATTAATTAGAAGGAAATATTGTATGAACATTTGACAGTTTGGGCCTGAGGGTGGCGCTGTGGAAAAGATCATCTGGTGACCAAAATGCAAAAGGTTCATCCTCTGGGGAGCATAAAAATGCTAAGTAATTTCATGGCAATCTGATATTTCTTGGGAAAAAGTGTGAATTCTGGCATGAATGTTGGGACTACGGTCAGCAGAAGTCAACAGAAATCCTTCCATTAGATTTTCAAGCAAGCAAATGTGAAAAGGTTTACAGAAGTTTTGAGGAATTGTTCTCTTGGTACATTAAAATAAATTTCATTTTTAGTAGCTGCTGAAATACCTGGACTTAAATGTCCATCTCACATCACCGACATCACATCATTGTTGTAGTCCCACTAAAAAACGTAGCCAATATCTGAACAGATTTAAATCATATTGTCAAATCATGTTATACACATTGGAAATCATTTCTGACCCAAACTCTTCACTACACTACACAGCTTTGTCTCCTAAAAATTACATTTCCATACGACAAAACTGCATAGTGAATACGTTTCGAGGGAAACACATTTTGTTGCAGATTACATTTGTTTTTGAAGTATCACAAACATGTTGGTAATGATGAAATTTTAACATATTGCCCCAACCCTAATACACAATGTTAGCAGAGCAGGTACTAGACACCTTGATTAGTTTTCAGCACAAGCCGTGTGCCATTAGTGTTAACTAAGTCCTCTCATCTGGATGGTGACTCTCTCTAGGTGCTGTCCACTCACAGTGGACAACACTGCCTGGTATTAAGGACCATATTAAACTTTAACAATGGCATGTTATTGCCATTTATTAGAGCGGCTACTCTATAATTGAGTTACAAGCGAGCTGAGAGGAGAAACATGCTCGGCTTATAAATCACACTGGCACATTGAAAATGACTCTTTTCTTCCGTGTCTGACATGAGGAAAAACAGCTTTAAAATGGAAAGCAGACTGTGATGATAGTGTGATTGAAGCTATTATAATATCTGATGCGTTTGTATTGATATACCGTTTACTCCAAATATCTTGGAGAGCACAATAGAACGACAATACTGCAACAGCGCTGTGTTTCCAACACTAAACAGGATTAGTGTGACAGCGAGAGGTTGGGGGTGGGGGGGCGTGGGGGAAGTGGAGACAGAGAGGGGAGAGAGAGAGAGAGAGAGAGCAGCCCCTAAGTGAGTCTTTCATTTGTATGCCAGTGGATGGCTGAGAGGCGTGTTGTTAAAAGATAAGGACTGGCCTCTGAGGCCACTGAAGACTAACAGAGGGCCTGGCACTGCATGTTACAACAGCAGTATCACAGCCGCTCCACTGTGCTCTACAATACCACTGTAACAGATAGGATGCCACTGACACCCAGAGCAGGCTTTTCAGGCGCTGGATTGGTTCCCCGCACACTGTTCTGAATCCAAATGAGTTCGACAACACTCTGTCCTCACATTATGAACTTGGTAGACAACTGCACATGCTGCGTGACCTGTGCTAAAAACTCTAAAAGGTGTCACAAATGCAAATAACAAAGTGAGAAAATTAAGCAAATCACAAGAAGAAGAAAAAGCCTTGTTCTTCCCAGATGACTTTAGTGCAATACCATCTGTTCAAAGAAAAAAGTCTCGCCTCCACACAGCTGTGCGACACGCTGGTCTTAAACTTCTTAACGATAAAAGCAAAATAAGACCTTGTGATATTGTTCAAAGAAAACACATAATTCAGTATCTGTAACCCTCGGTCATCTGTCTCGGTCTCGCAATTTCTCAAAGCTATGTGTCATTTATTTGGCTCTTCTTGCCGGCATATTTCAGAACGCTGAACAGGCTGGAATTTGCTGAAGCTTTTCTGCTGCAGGGGTAGAAATACTACTCAAGCTATCAGATGGAGGATGCCAAAAAGTTGGCCCATGCATCAAGTTGAAGTATCAGTGCTACACTTGACAAATGTTTTAGCTTCCCTTACTGTTACTTTACCACCTTTGTTTTTGATCTCGGCTAAGTTGAAAATAAAGCTTATTCACAACTGTCAAGCATTATCAGGGGAATTTGTATCATTAATGAATTAACCCTGCGGAAACATCTACACTGGGAAACTAAATTCAACATCGCTGCCTCTGATGCAACCCGTTGTACTCCTTTGTTTTTGCATTCAAACTGAGAACTTTTTTGTAGTGAGGTGGCTATATAACTGGATTACCCTATATGGGATTCGACAAACTCATAATTTACAGCCCTGTCTCCTAAAAATGACGTTCCCATACAACTAAACAGCATTCTCAATTGTGTTTGGAAGGAAACATTTTGTCGCGGATTACGTTTGTCTTTGACGTATCATAAATATGTTTGCAAATCCACACACAAATGCAGCAAAGATCAACGCGCAGAGCAAGTGACGTAGTATATTGAGCGACTGTTAATGAAAGTTATGTGAAATAATAATGTTATTGAAAGTTACTTTCCCCCAGAAGACTGCTGTTCCTGTCCCGTGTAAAACGTAGCCAGCCAAACCATGATGTTTTTACTAAACCTAACCCAGTTCAGTTTAGTTGCCCAAACCTAACTAAGTAGTGTTGTTGCATTTTTTTGTGTGTTTTTTGAATTTACAATGTTAACCAAGGTGGTAAAAACTGTTTAAAACTGCGACTGTAATCTGGGAGAAAATACATTTCACTTGAAACATAACTGAGAATGTAGTTTAGTTGCTGCATGCTAACATGCTCACAATGACAATGTTACGTTGATGCTTAGCAGGTATAATGTTTAACACTTCGCCATCATGGTTTGGCGTGTTAGCATGCTAACATTGGTAATTTGCACGAAGCACAAAGTACAGCTGAGGCTGAAGGAAATGGCACTAGTTTTTGCAGGTATTTGGTCATAAACCAAAGCACTGGACAAAGTCAAATTATGACCAGCTGGTGGCCCTAAAGAAAAAGTCAGGGGATCACCAGAGTCATTAGGATTCATCCTCTGGGGACAATGAAGATCTGTACAAAATGTTATGGCATTCTATCTTGTAGGTGTTAAAATATTTCACTGCATAAGTGAAAAATCTGACCTGCTGGTGGTGCTATGGGAAAGGGCAGGGGATCACAAACATTAGGATTCATCCTCTGGGCATCATGAATATATGTACCATATTTCATAGCAGACCACCAAAGTAGTTGGCTGACCCACCAACCAACATTGCTATGTCTAAGGCCACGCTTCTACAGTAGCATGGCTAATAAAAAAATGTGAAGAAAAATTTGTTTTGCTACAAAAAACAATTACAGCTGCATTTATATATATATATATATATATATATATAAATAATTATTGAAATGAGTACTGACATGTCTAACTTGCAGTGGAAATTACAGATGATTAACATTTGCAAGAGACATAGATAAATTAATTTTCTCCGCAATTATAACAAATCACAGGTTTTGTCCCACGTGGATAGGTTTCAATCTTATCTTCATGACTGGTCTTGCCTGCCTCACCAGTTGGATGCAGCTGCTTTATTACTGTATGTGAAATGTTTTCCTAACCATTGCACCCAATTTAGATTAAAACTGCTACAAGGACAGCGCCATAGAGAACACGATTCAATTAACAATGCTTGGCTCTCAAAAGGTCTGGACATGCGGAGAGGGGGATGTTTTTTTTTTAAAGCCACAACAGTCAGCGAGGAACCCACGGTGCTCAGAACGGATTACTGTATCTGGAGGATTTAACATAAACAATACCAGCCCACGTGCATTGCACATTTCCTGGTTTTCACACCCAGAGGAATTATGCTTCTGCGTGAACAAAAACAAACATATAGCTCTAGATTTAGCATGGAAGTGAAGTTCTGCTACTTTGATTAGCCTCCTCGGATTTCATGTTGGCAAATAGCACAAAAACATGACATGCGGCCTTGTTTTCTGAAATGAGAATTACATCATGTTTAATTGTTCTCCAATGGGATTAGCAGCAGGTAAAACAGGGCTCTCAATGCACTTAATGAATTACATGAAATGAGATTTGGCTGCAATCATAGTAACCATTCAAGACTGATGGGGCTGCCAAGACTGGATCACAGGATAATAACATTTCTCTCATTTTGTTTGGTAACAATTGGATTCAGAGTAATTTGATAAACTGATACAAACATCTTTAACGGAGGTAGATTATGTAAACCAAAAACCATCCAGACAGCAATACTGTACACCCATGCGTCATCGTGACAAAATCACCAAAAGGTAACCTCGGTCTGGTGCTTTTAGTGTGAACAAGAGAGGGGAAGAAAACGCCTCCAGCGGAACAAATGTTTTGGCCCGTGGCGATGCCGCGCAGCAGAAAGAGACCGATGGGAACATGCATATGAGTGAATGTTAAGCAGTGATAAATGAAGGCAACAAATGCAACACGAGAAACATCTCTTTGTCATTTCATTGATGAATACAAGCGCCTATTTGTCAGCGCCCGATGGAGAACACTTGTCCTGGCATGGTGATGTATTCAGATAATACAGAGTCAAACTCATTCAGGCACTAATTTGCAGCGATGTGGTTAGATTTATCATCCGGCAGATGTTGGGGGTCTTTTTTTTTCCACCCGGATACACAGGTGCAGGTGTCGGGGGATGCAGTTTACAACTGTGACAATGATGGGAAACAGCTGGTCCAGGAGTCATTCTCTACGACCTCCACACATTTGAATTGCAACCTCTGAATAAACCTGTCAGATGTGGTTAGGTATGGGCTGCTGGGGCAATTTTCCAACGCGGGCCACCTCTTCTCTCCTTCTATCTGCTAAATATGCGATGTTGATGCTGGAGTCCCCGGGGAACTTGCCTTGACAGTGCGGCGGGAGACTCTCTTGGCAAATGCACAAAGACTCTAAGCCTAATATATTCATCTCTGGCAGCTGTTGATATTACAGGTTCCCATAAGTATGTGCAGGTAAGCTAAAATCACAATAATTCACACTCTTTGTGTTAACACCTCATGTAGCGAGACAAAAAAAATAAATATGGTGGAGTTCAACTCATGCAGGTTGATATTTAAGCAGTTATGCATATTTTGCACTGAAATGGGCGTCTTTAAAGGGCCAGTTCAACCAAATTATAAAACAGCATATTTTCTCACACACAATGGTAGATACAGTAGTCATGTATATAATTTTGGTTTTATTTTACAATGTTTTGAATTATCTATCTGTAATATTTCTGCTGACACTCCAAAACAATAGAGTTAAGTGGAAACATCTCTGGATCAAGCCGGAAAACGTAAATTTTTGGGATTTTTTACGTTCCGTACAGTGTTGCTGTAGCTGGCCCTCAAATTTAGCTGAAATGCTGTGGGCGGGGCTTATATTACAAAAAGTGTTGTATCTCCTGAATGCTTTGTGTTATTGCGACCACAATTGGTGGACATGTGTAAATATGATGTCTGAGTAACCATAGCAAATTTAGTGCCAGTTGCCCAATAGGAGGCACTGTAACAGCATCATCTAACCATAAAGGAAGTATTCTCTGTCTGTCTGTGTATATATGTATGACTGTCCTTTGCATATCTTGAGAACCGTTCATCCAAACAACTTCACACTTGTACAAGCAACCATAACAAGGTTCTCTAAAACGCTGCAAGCAAAACTTCTACTAATTAATAGTTTAGATGCAAATATTACCTTTCAGTGTAGTGCTATGATGTTGGATGTTACGGGAACTGTGATAAATGCAAATGCAGATCATACCGGTAAACTTTTTTTACTATTATTACTATTATTTTACATTTTATGCATATGGTGGTGTGTTCTTTATATTATAACAGTTTTGTTAAAATAAGATATAAAAAAAACACTATAGACTATATTGCCTTGCTTATCGCAATATTTAGAAATGTATTGAATTATAACCCCCGTATCATGATACGTATCATATTGCCAGAGTCTTGCCAATACACAGCCCTAGCTTTAAGCAGTTCCTGTTTGTGATGTACCCATGGATGGACAGACAACTATCATTGGATACTGAAGAAAACTTGTGACGATTCTCAGTTCTAGAGTTATAGGGAGCATCTTTTTTCTATGATTTCTAAGCAGATTAATGGAGGTTTATTTGTGATGGACATCTAAGTAATCAGAAAATGTTTTCTACCTAATATTCATTGGCAATGCAATTTTAATATACTCACGTATTCTCCATATGTTTCCTGAACTATGGGAGGAGCCGGCCGGTATCCAGCGGTTGGGGGGGCGCCTCTGGCTCTCTGAACCCCCCTCCCTCTGGAAGATGGAGCCCGACTGGGTGGGGCTCCTCTGGGTGCTGCTCCTCGGGGCACCGCCGCATGCAGGGGAGGAACTCCTCCTCGAGTCCTGACACAAGACACAAACATCCGCCCAGGTTTAGATGAAAGAGCAGGAGCTCAAATACATATTTTATGTCTTATTAACTGTTTTTGAGGAGCATGTGATAAATTCTGTGAATTATTGGAGGAGGGAGAAATGGATATGTGTACACCGTTGGGATGGATTGGGTAACACACATCCTCTTTCTCCACAACATGTTCATGTGATCTTAAAGCAATGAGAGATATACTATTACAAGGATAGTATTATATATCATCAATATGAGACGTCCACTGCATTCCAGGTCTTTATGATGAGGTGCTGCAATTTATTATGTTTGGAGTAAAGCTGCCTCATCTACTTCCATTCCAGTTAGTGATTTCCTACATCGGCCAGAATGGCTCGGCACAACCGCAGCGATGAATCTGATACATTCAGCAGCAGGTTATATGTGTAGGTGGAGACGGAGGAACAGCGAGGGTGGAGGGCAAATTCCTCCAGTCGAGAAAAAGTGAGTCACGTCCATTACTCAAAACACAGCATGTCTTGTGGCTGAATTGCTTTCCTGTCTATTAAGGAAAATGCAGATGACAAAAACTGGTGTTTCTGCTTGTTCGGTGATGGATGTTTTCTCGTTTTGGAATAAAGCATTGCATTTGGACTCGGGGGAAGTGGCACCATAACCCGTTTTTTGAGGGGATGGATTTTTACCTTTTAATATTTAGGTAAACAAGCATGACTCCCATAAAGCTCTTCTGCAAAATAGCTACAGCGACTGATCTGTACAGTCATCCAGATGAATTAACACGGAACCCAGAGTCTAACCTGCACTGTAATCAAGATGGAAGCAAAGTCAAGCTGCTCTGTCGGAAATCAAAGGCATACTGACCTTGTGGTTTGGTAACGCGTTGTTTGAGCTTTTTTTACACCGACTCGAGCTTTCTTTTTAAAAGCAGTTAACTGATCTGAAGCAGCAGCAGAAAACCACCAAGGTTGCTCTACGGGTCATTTTCTTTCTATGCTTTTCCATTTCTCCGTTATTATTGGTGAAACATCACAGATTTGGGGCAGGAGGAGAAAAAAAAAAAAAAAAAAAAGTCGCTCTTAATATTCTGACTATCGGGGACAGCGGAGGATGTTTACTTGATAGAATTTGGACCACCCTCAAGCGGGAGAAAGAAAAAACAGTTGAGCACTGAGAGTCACTTCCCCTTTAACAGCGGGGTTTCTCCTCCAGCAGCAGCTCCAGTCAAAGCCAAAGAGGGATATGCGACAGCTACAAAGTGTCCATCCAGAGTCGCGCTATTAATCAAAAGTAAGCAAATGAGTGCGAATATGAAAAAAAAACTGCATGTGACTTCCTGTTCCGGAGTCTCTTGTCTTATCACACTTAAATTAGGCATGGTAAACTAATTACAGTGTAATTTAAAACACAGCCAATTATATTCTGACTCAGAGCAATACAGACGCCCCATCTCCGTGACCTTGTTTATCTCCGAATCTCATGAAAGAAGTGTTTTCTTTTATAAACACAAAGAACAAACAACATGACTCTTTGCGGGTTTTTTCTTTCTTTTTTTTAAAAGCACAGCGTTGACTCAGAGAGCCTTAAAGTTTTCTAATGGCCATGAGTATTTTTATTTGTAGTCTTGTGAGGTCTCAGAGGATCTGGAATTAGCGTGGGTTCACAGGGATAGCAGAGAGGAAAGCATCTACTGGAGATCATTTACATATAAAGGCTTTTATGCAAATGTGGCTTTGCATCACTGGTGTACTACCAGACACTATTTACTATCATTTCTGTTTTTCTATTAAAGGTACTTGCTCACTTAATGACCTATTTGAGCACACATGAGTCTCAGCTAAAATGCGGCAGCATAATATAGAACAAACTGTTACATTCACCGAATGTAAACAGCCCGAATCACAGTGTGTCTGAGAGAGAGACTGCGTTGCCTCAGAAGCTCCATATTTTCCCAAATGAAATTACGTCTCATAAAAGCAGTTTAATCAGGAGGCACGAGTTTTAATGACATCAATTGCTGATGATAAAATGCAGATTAGATTTTTTTTTTGTCACAAGCTCCACCTGTCAACGGCCAATTTTGTGGATTGCCATAATTGGTCAACAACATAACTGCCGAACATTTACATTCTGTGAATACTTCTGTGTTCAGGAGTTTTCATTGTTTGCGGTGGAGACCGCTGGATTCAAATTGCCGACCTGCTCGACGGATTCACAGGAAACTATGAAGCATGTAATCTAGTGTTACTATTTTAATCCGATCTCGTTGATATCCGCCTCACCATTTACTGCTCTCTCCCCCAACCATGACAAATGAACGAAGTCATCGTGACGTCGGCCATTGGTTTGTGGTCTGCCGTTTTGAAGCCTCGAGTTAGCCGTTCTGGTCGTCACCATCTTAGTTATTTGCAACCAGAAGTAACACGAGAGGGTGGAGTGAAGTACAACCGAACGCTGAATAAGATATTTTTTAGGCGACCGAAAAAGTCATAATTAACTTTCATGAACTGAAAACACACTGTGAAAGGGTTAAAGTCGTAAGAGGAAAACACGGACAACTCCCAGACCGGACAACGCCGTGGTAGCGACCTGTCAATCATAAGGTAGCCACGCTCTAACTCACACCCTGCTTTATGATCTATTTGACTCTAAATGGGACCTTCATTTACTAAATGAACATCATGCTGTATTGAAGAAGACCTGAAACTAGCGATTGAGACCATAAACTCATGTTAACAATGTTTACTGAGGTAATAAATCAAGTGAGAAGTAGGCTCATTTTCTCATAGACTTCTATACAATCAGACTTCTTATTGCAACTGGAGGAGTCGTCCCCTGCTGGCTGTTAGAAAGAACGCAAGTTTTTCGGAACTTATGCATTGGCTTCATTTTTCAAACCAGGAGGTTGCTCCTTGCTCCCAACTCTGTCAGAGCTCTATTAAGTTACTGCCAATGCAACATTTCCTATATTTCAGCTGCTTCATATTAAAAACAAAACATCTAGCATAACACAGGCAGCTTTTACTGTGAAACAATTAAAGGAAATGCAACACATTTGTCCTTGAGGTTAGTGCAAACAGCGATCTGAAATGCCTCCACAAAACAAAACATGGTAATTTTCCCCATTATTTGTGGATCAGTTTTAAATATCAGTCGGTAATGGAACAATCAGAAAAGGTAATCAACTTTATTGTGCTATTACTTTTTTAAACTGTAAAGCACATTGAGTTCCTTTGTAATGAAATGTGCTCTATAAATAAAGCTGCCTTGCCTTGCCTTGCCTTTCTAGGACTACTTTGTATTTTGTATTCCCATACAACAAAACTGAATTACGTTTTGAAGAAAACATTTTGTTGCAGATTACTTTTGCTTGTGACGTATCACAAATACGCTTCAAATGACAGTCGGTGGAAGTTCGCGTAGGGAGGAGGTCGGGGTGGTGGATGGGTCAAACGAACACAAGACTTCTACCCAAGAGACGGCTGTTTTTGTCCCATATGAAACCAAATGTCAACATTATGATGTTTTTTTGTTTTTGTTTTTAAACTTAACCAAACGAACCTAATCAAAACCTAATTCACAATGCAGTTTCGTTATATGGGAACGTTATTTTTAGGAGACAGGGTAGAAACAGATACACCAGTTGCTCTTCTGTTGTATTTCTGACAAAGTAGCTGCTCAAGGGCTGTTTGCTGCGTCCAGATTTCTGGAACCTGTAGTGTTAAACCACATTTGCTGTGACTACCTGTAAACCAGGACTGAAATCTTAAGGATTATAACTACTGTATAAAGAGAAGATAAGTAGTCTGCATCAATGGGGTGTCAAACTACTGGCCCGGTAGCCACGTGCACATTTTGTTTCTTCACTCTTTTATTTGATAGTAAGGATTTAATTTTCCAGCAAGGCTGAAAAAGTGGAGCATAAAATTGGCTTTTTATTTCACATTCAATTAGCAAGCTGTGCCTATTTGCAGTTTCAAGAAATGTCTGTGTACAGTAGAGTTTACAGTGAATGCTACTTGTCTCATCTACAAGGAGAGTTGCCGGTTTTCAGGAACACAACATTATGACGAGAGGAGGGGAAGATGAGTTGTTCAGGTTCAGACTCAAAGTGGTTAAAATGTATTGATGAAGTTTTTTCTTTTCACACCGAGTGTTCAAGCAGCCTCCCCCTAGGAGAAAACAACCTGGCTTCAGATGATTTTTTGAGTTTGAGACCCCTGGCCTACACAGTTTGTTTATATGTGCCTAACAAAGACATAACACCATAACAATACAGCATAATGCATGAAGTGAACAAGGAGAGGTCGTTTTAGACAGAATAGCATAGGATAATAGGGAAGGAGTAAAATACGAATGGAAAGAGGCCAAGAGGTGTGGCTGGGAATTAGAGTGATCATGAAAGAGTGTGAGATAGTCCTTCTGATTGAACCGTCTCTGAGCTTTATTGACAGCTCCGTCCAGAGACAGCTGGACTCTCCAGCATCGGATGTTTTGGCTCCTCTTGACCGGTTGGTTTCCTTTGGTGCACAGAAAAACAGCCTGGTGGCGGGAGCAGTAAATAAGCAGCTATGTGCACAGTCAGTGCAACTTTAAATAAAAGCAGCAGTGCTTTGGTTTTGTAGTTTTATGCCAATCATCTATGGATTCTGCCTCTTCTTTGTAGTTCCTGCTGAGGTCTGCACACAGTCAGCACAGCTCATTTTTCTGCCTTGCTGCCATTCATTCTTGTAGAATATGAGAAATAACTTCCACAGAGAGCGATAACCCATCACATTGAACAGGAAGCTTTTGTTTGGCATGTTCTAAGGTTTATTTCACTATGTCCTATTGGAATAATTTTATATCAGTATGTATACCTGTACATTCTGATGCACTATATGCTTCCTGCCAGTCAGCCAACAAGTCTAACAGTGCAACCTTGACTCCTACAAAAATTACGTTCCCATACAACTAAACTGCATTCTCAATTACGTTTCGAGGGAAACATATTGTCTCCTGAATTACGGACGCAGTTTTGAACAGTTTTAAACATGTAATTCAAGTGTTCTGAGAGATAACTACACTTATGGACCTCCTCATGGCTCTGTTTTCAGGCTTTAGAAAATCTAGCCCGTGACGGGAGACTTTGACCAATCACAGGTCATTTCATTGAGAGAGCATTCCTATTGGCTGTGCTACGGTCATGTGACAGGGACTTGGCATTCCTTCACCAGATTTCACAATGGTGTCGGCGTCACAAACTTTCTCATTTTATAGCTAAACCGTGCACTACAAAATGATTCTGAAAACATGTGAGGAGAGAAATAGGCATTAACGTAACATAATGTTGATTCATATTTGATCAGCGCGGCCTAGTTTGACCATTTTGTCGGAGTTTGCGAGTGATTGACAGCCGGTTCTCATAGACGGCAGGTGGACAACAGACCTTAGATCAGCTCTTACTGCTTGTTTTTCTCTGGTATGTGAAATCTTGCAGATGCTGTTAGGAGCACCGGAGGACACAGAGGCACATGATTTTTTTCATGTTTCATGTTCTACTGCCAGGATATAGCGACCGTTTTATAAAAATAACTTTTTTTTAATTAATATTTGCTTGGAACCTTGCCTACTTCAGCTTTAACACTGCAATTGAAACAAACCCCCCCCCCAAAAAAATGCAACAAAACTTCCTGGTCATGTTTAGTAAAAATGTTTTATAGTTTTGCGTAAAACTACTATGTTTGTTGCATTATTAAGCTACTGACGGAATGTAAAATAGGTGAACATTGACTTTTGGTTTCACACTGGACACCAACTCTCTGGTGAAAGTCCTGTGTTTGTTTGACCCATCCACCACCCCAACCTTCTCTTTACACAGACTTCCACAGACTATCATTACAAACGTATTTGTGATACGTCAAAAACACACATAATCCACGAGTTCCTGCAGTTTCGTTGTGTGGGAACGTAATTTTGTAGGAGAGGGCTGGTCAGTGCCTTCCAAAATGACCCACTTGACTGTATGGTAAAAGGTTTCGTTAAGGTTAGGCAAACAAAACTATTTGGTTAGGTTAAGGGTCAGATCGTGGACATTATCTGTTGGTGGGTGATGGGACAAAAAAAATGCAGTCTCCATTGTCAAAATCAGACTCTTTTTACATCCAAACATGCTACCTCCTGTCTAAGAGGTTTTGCTGACAGACATTATTTGCTTGAACAAAAGAAGTCAGGAAAATTAAACACAGAAGGTGTTTATACCTATTTTTCATCTGCAAATTTGACACATTGTGCCCCAAAAACATGGTGAATTTGTTAAACGAGTGTTTGCAAGGTGCGTTTCTCTCCTTATTGCATATGCATTTAAAGGACGATTGCGCAAATAATAGTAGGAGACGTGTTACCAAAGTTTGATTAAGTATTTTTCTGGATTTACTGAATTTGAAAGCCATGCAGTTTTGAGGAGAAAAGTTCTCTTGCTCTGAAAACCAGGCGTAAAAATAGCACAGATAAGATTTAGAGGAGCCGCAAGGAAGGCTGGGATGGGAAAATAAACATGGCTATACCTTTATTCCACAGAAATGTCACAGACCTCATGAACAAAAATACCCAGAGAACTGCACTGCTAGTCCGTTATCTAAAAAATAAAGCCCTTAACTAAATACAAAACAATCAAGAAAAATGGAGCAATAATAATAATCAACAAATGTAATTATTTTGGACGAACCGACCAGAGAGCAGGGAGTTGTGGCTTATGTTCATTAAACTTGAATGTGAATGTGACAATGACTGTTAGAAATCACTACAGGATGTAACTGCACTGTTCTATTTGTACATGTATTTAATACATTCGACTGCATTTACCTCATTTACTCCTATTCTAGTGAAATATCTACTGTATGTATGATACCACCTGCACAACCTCCACCTGCTGAGCTGATGGACCTGCTGCTCTGACCATCCCCACACAGGTCGGGTTGACTTGTGTATATTTTGTGCATATTCTTAATACATCATAAAGATTGCAATATTAGAATAATATGAGCAATTAACATTTTTGTTCAACTCATATAGAGTTTAAAATCTCAAAGTAAACATTTTGTAGTCAAGATCACTACTTTATCATTTATTTTTCAAAACACAGTACTTTTCCACACGTGCACGGGTCATTTTGTAATCGTAGCGTTTTTTATGCCTTTTGGTCTTTCGTCCACACCCAAACAGCGTTTTAGGTGCCTAAAAACGGTACTTTTGCTCACGGTGTAGATTTTCAGAGTCTCTGTTTTCACTGTTGACTTGTAGAATGGGAAAACTGAGTTTTGGATTGTAACGTCAAAGTGTGCACCGTTATCTCTTTTGAGGCGCCACTAATGAGGCAACATGTCGTGCAACGGCGGCATAAACATACATCCATGAACGGCAGATGTGGCCAAATAACCTGCTAACAAGACTTTTACATGTTGACACATAATTGTACAGTTATTCTTCCTCTATATCGAGGAACAGAGGCGTCAGAATGAACTACGAAGGTCACTGCTATCCCTTGCTCCCTCGACATAGACCCCTCTGTCTATGTGCGCGTATATCTGTGTGTGCGTGTGCATGTGTGTGTGTCCCACACTGCCCACTGGCTTTGACAGCGCTTCAATTGTGTTTTTGCATTTTTGTCTGGATGGAGATTTTTTTAAAACTGAACCTGTGCGGATAGGAATTTCTTTGAGAACAAATAATTACAAAAATACTTGTATACGTGTGGACAAGACTTTCATGAAGTCAGACATCCCACCACTAAATGAGCATATGAGCTCAGTTCCAGGAGCTGACTGTGTACTCAGATACTGCCTTAGTAAATCAAGAGTTAACACACGCACATCGCAACCGCAAATTCACTGAAAACTGTAGCCACCATTTGCACTGACACATCTAGTAAACCTAGTAAATCTGGCCCAGTTTCTCTATCCGGAAATAACAAACTGTAAACTTTAATGTAACATCCGTATCTTGTATTCACAAAACAGGACAAAAAGATAAATATTTCTAGTATGGTTGCAGCAGACAGAGGTAGTCGTAAACGTGCTGTAACTCTAAATGACACCATTAACTCTGAGAAAGCAACAGGATACTGAATCCATAAAAAAAAAAAAAAAAAAAAACAGCCTTCCAGTAGCTCCTTAACTGTAAATAATACCCATTCCCCAGCTGAACTAAAGTGCACGTACACACAACAACTTGCACACTCACACTCACACACACACACATACACTTGGAGGCAGGGTTACCTGGGAGGCCCTGGAACAGGTGTCCCTCTTCCACGGGCAACTGACTTGCCCCTCACCGATGGCACCTTGGCATCCTCCGAGCCGCCGTTCAGGTATGTGAGCTCCTGCAGCTGGGCCTGTCTGATCTCATCATTGTAATCCTGCACACAGAGAAGCAGCGTGTTCAAACACACACGCACACACAAACACAGACAGCAATAGACTCGCTTTCAATTACACTGTATTAAATTCCGTCCTTTATCTCCAGGGCTACAGCCCCGGGAATATCTAATTAATGTACTTTACAGTACTGCCGTGACCGCTGCTCCTGAGGCAGCAAAACATTTCAGATCTGCCGCTGATAAATCATCGGGACCCCGTTTCCCTTTATCTTCTCGCACAGTTGTTTCTTGCCACTAAATTAAAACACAAAACACGGATATATAATCACGAAACGATTGAAATGATTGCCATGTGTCTGCTCTATCAATAAATGTGATTTATTGTAAGAGGCAACACGGATGGAGGTGGGGGAGGGGTCTGCTGATAATTAATGGCGAGATGTAAATCATCATAGCTCTGAGCATTGGAGAGATCATCCATAATGAATGGAGGGAGAGTAAATAAGCTCCATGCTGCATGCAGCTGCCAAGGAGAGTTTGGCCCACGTAGAGATCCCCTCCTGCGCTCTTTTATTCCTGTTGTACCCACGACTTCCAGACTCTGGATCACACATCATCAGACGCTTTCCATGCACACACTCCGACGGCCCTGACAGGATTACAGTGCAAGTAAGAGTGCGAGCAGGTTGTCTCTGCTGCGCTCACTTTCGCTGTGCACAGACTGAAAATGAGTCGCAGAAAAAGCAGCTGAGAGGAGATTCAGGAGGAGAAAGTGTGTGTATGTGTGGAAAAAAAAAGGGAACATACTGGTATGAGAAACTTCTTGATCTCCTCCAGGGCGTGACCCATCCTGGCGTAGGCCTCAGCCGGCGGGGCGAATACCTCGATGAGGACGTGCAGGTCTTCGTTCAGGTGGTGATATTTGGCCTCGCCGCTCTGCCGTAGCTCTTCTTCCTGATGGTACAAAAAAAAGAACAGTTTGGTATCATATATCCTGTCGGGGGAATGAGTTAGCTGTCACAGTCAGCAACATTTATCTTGTTTTTTTTTCTCTATTTCGGCACGGATTTACTGCGGGGAGTTTTTCCATAACTTTTACATAATGAGGTTTGATGCTGGAGAGTTGCAAAAAGACAGACAGGAAAATATTTATGTGGGTTCTTGGAGAGTCATATGTTTGCAAACAGGCAATTCCTGCAATCCTTTCTACTGCGGCTGTCACGTTTAACCGATTGCTTTTGTCCTCACACAGCTGCCTGTCCTCGTAACAAATGTACACATAAAGTACGTGCTCTCAGGCACTTGATCATTTTATCTCATCTCTGTGAGAAAAAGAGTAACCATTTGAGTTTGTGGTAAAAGAGATGTTTATATTGAGTATACAATACAAGATATATAATATACTTATACAAGAGTTCAGTAAAATAGTGAGGAGCTTGTTTGAAAGTGGTCTTGAGATAACCTAAATAAGTTGGTGGTCCATTATCTGTTGCTTAGTTTGGCGTAATTTGATTGGTGAAATGACTTTAGAAAATTACTTATTTAATTATCTACAACAGTAAAAGAAAAAAACAGGGATCTTTATCAACAGAAAGTCTAAAGAAAAAGACATACAAATATTGGACACCCTGTAATTGACTGGCAGGCGTTTCCTGGGAAATTAAGTGGACAAAGACCAAAGCAATCGACTCACTATTTCTGGGCAGTAGGCAGGGTTGGACATTAACCATGGCCCGATGGCCTGTGGCCACAAAAAGTTACGGTGTCATAACTGAATTAGATGCGAGCGAACGTCAGCGACAAAACCAGTTTGATTGCATTGTTTTCTATTATGGTGTTGCCAATCGTCGATTCCTTAACTTTAGCTGTTAGCAGCCGGTGAGCAACACAGTCCTGATTGGCTAAATAACAGAGCTAACAGCTATAACGTTAACACAGGTTCCACTGAGATACATTTTGCGTTCAAGCTCTATTTAGTAAAACTGAGTATTGAGCAAAGGTACAAAAATGACAATGCTACCATGATATGTTCAAATCTAATCTCATAAATGTAGTTTTTGGCAAGAAACTTGAATAAATACAGTTTCAAGGATATTCTACTAATGTCACAGTTAGGAAGGCTGTGTTAAATTGTGTAAAATTGTCTTTTCTGTATTGTTTTTTTAATATGTTTACATTCTAAGCCACCATAAATGCACTTTGGGCACCAAAATTAAGGGCTTGATGGCCCTTGGGGCCAGTGCTTCAAAATATTAGCATCTATCATTGCCTCAAGGGCATGCTCAGAGAAAAAGTCAGTTTGAAAAGTTGTTAAATCCTTTGGGGACATGGCTGAGAAAAAAAAAGTTTCATGACAACCTATCCAGCAGTTGCAAAGTTATTTCAGTCTGGACCAAAGTGTTGAACTAACTGAGCAACATGGAGCCACACTGCTGGCATGGCAGAAAATGTAATTTGGACAGATGACATTACGTTTCCTACATCCATCCGTCTAGAGCTGATCCATGGTGTCCATGTTTCGAAATACTGTCTTGATTATGGTGGAGTTTCCCAAACCGTGATGTGGATCGTAAGATGTCCATCAGCTTGGCAGGTCAGACATGTTTTGGCCGACACTGCCAGTAAAGTCTGTTCAAAACAACTGCTGCACCAGACTTGCATTTCATATGGCATCTTTATTTTCATGCATTCCACTCACCAACACCAACTCAGTAGTATCTCTCTTCACTAGCTGGAGTAAATATCAAGTTATTCAGTGGCTGACAACAACTCTGCCATCTTTGCTAGAGTACCAACATCAATCCAATCACCTGTCGCCACTACAGAGGGCCGTCGACATGTAGAAAGTTACAGATTTTTTAGCTTTAAACAGGTGTGAGTACATGCTAAAGGAGCATGTATCTGTTTGCTGTACACTCAAACCACTGAAAGTAGAGCAGATGTAACTCTCTCCTCTCCGCCACTGCAGAAGCACAGTTCATTTAGACTGCAACAGAAAAAAATATTCCATGTAAACAGTGAGGGGTTGCACAGGCCATTCAGACCCGACAGAAGCAGGCCAGTGCGATGTTATTGATGGCGAGAAATAGGACAGCAAAACCCCCAAATGTCTCCCACCACATTACACAAAGGAAACAACAGGTTTGGCGTCCCAGTTTCTCCTTTTCAACAAAAAAAAAGAAAAAAAAGTCTTCTCCGGGGCCTTTCCAATGGCGGCAACTTCCTCTTCCCCCTTCTCCCTCTCCAGCGCCATGCAAGCCAGTGTCTCTGATGTCACCTAATTATAAATAACCTTCTTTTAAGAGTGCCTGTGGTATGTTAATGATATGTTAATTCCCCCCATAAATCTGTGCTTTACGAGCAGAGGGCTCCTTTGCGCATAGCGCCGGCGCTGACGGAGCTGCCGGTGTCGAGCTGGGAGTGTAAGCAGGGTGTTAGAAAGAAACGACTGCTTGCAGATGTGTCTCTCTTTTCCCTTTCATGTGTTCCTTGGTATATTTGCAAAAAAAAGATATGAAAAACAATCATTATCGTGTGCTTTAACTATCATCCGCCAGCGACCCAGTCTAATGTCAGCATGTGACATCTGAGGATTTCCTTTTCTTTAAAAAAGTATTTGTTCTTTTACTTCATCTTTCCATCTATACAGTGTCCATATTGTGTCAATGTTATATTCACATTTGGTCTGAAACCGATCTGTATGTGTGACCACATCATTTGCATGTGATATTGTAGATATAATATCAGTTTTGATACATGGCGACCCCTCCCCCGTTCAGCGCTGATAAGAAGCATCGGTGATCCAGCAGTCCTATAGCAGCTCAGCAGCCCACGGCGGGAGATTACAGCTGTCTGTTTCTCATATCTACTGGCAGCATCTTCGTCCTGTTTACTTTTTTTCCTCTGTAAATCTACTTATGAAAAGCCGTTCACCCTGGAAACTGAAGGCCACAACGCTCTGGACGCAGGCGATCCTGCAGACGGGAGCTTAGCTTAACGTCTAGCTCGGAGCGTTCACATTCAAATAAAATTAAGGACAGACGCTGGAAAATGGGACAAATTCTATTATTCTGTAAATACTCTGTATGGAATTTATTTAAAGATTTATAGATTTTTTTATTTGTTTTTTTAAAGCACTTAATGGACTGGGACTAGTTTATATCTCCACTCTCCTCAGCTCAGCTATTCCGCCCATACATCCCTCGGATATAGTGACCAATCACTGCTCTTCATTCAACAGCCAGTTGAAGCCAAAAGCTGATCGATGATGCCATTGATGCCTCCACATCTACTTACACACAGTTATCCAAATAAACCACACATGCATCACTTGCTGTGTATCACCATAGACTGTGTATAACAAGAGGACATAGTTACAGTGACGTCACCCATTGGTTTGTGGACTGCCGTTTTGAAGCCTCGAGTTCGGCATTTTGGCCATCGCTATCTCTCGACAACTCCCAGACCGGACAAATCTGGGGTAGTGACCTGTCAATCACAAGGTAGCCACGCCCTAAAGCATCCCCTGCTTCATGGTCTATTTGACTCTAAATGGGGCCATAATTTACTAAATGAACATCATGCTGTATTGAAGAAGACTTGAAACTAGCGATTGAGACCATAAACTCGTTTTTACAATGTTTACTGAAGTAATAAATCATGTGAGAAGTAGGCTCATTTTCTCATCGACTTCTATACAATCAGACTTCTTTTTGCAACCAGAGGAGTCGCCCCCTGCTGGCTGTTAGAAAAAATGCAAGTTTAAGACATTTCCACTAGGGATGTCAAGAATTAACCGTTTAACCGACATTAAGCATTTCAACCGATTAACGTTATCGGTTAAAACGGTTAAAAGAAATGTTAATAATTCATTCAAAAGCTGAGTGTCTCAGAGGAGCGGCTCGTCTCTTTAAGGAGAAAAGCTGGTCCACTTTAACAGCCCACCTTAAGAGGCGGGGCCGGAGTTGCAGGATACAGGAAGATGGCTCCGGTCTCTCCATGGATGTATTAAAAGAACAGCTCCAGCTCGCTTGAGCGGAGCGTAAGAGTTGTAGTTTCGTAGCATTTATTCACCGACAAAAAAAAACTGTACACACACTGCTACACCTACGTCCACAGCTATAACGCCGCCAACAACCTCACACTCACCGACCACATAAACACACGGTCTGTTGGAAACTCTCTAAAGTTACGCAGACTACGTGTGTGGCGGTGGCGGCGAGCACGAAGCCTCCGGCAATGCTAGAGCTGCTAACGTAGCACAAATACACACACTGTTTGTTGGACACTCGCTAAAGTTATACCGGGCAGACACACAGTTGACAACCTGCTAAACTAAACTAAAGGTGGAGTGGAGACTTTTACTGGGAAAGTGGCTGCGTATCCACGACACTACACGCAGCATCGTGGCTGCTAAGTGAACGCTCCCGGACGGGTGAACTGGGGACTCCCATCAACGAATATCTGTTGTGCTCCTACAGCTGGTATACCGCTGCATGCGAGGCACTAATCTTGTCGGTTAACGGTTAATAATCGATTAATTAGGGTCGGTTATCGGTTAAGAACATTTTTTTAAAATGAGCATCCCTAATTTCCCCATTGGCTTCACTTTTCAGAACCTGACATTGCTGACTGTGTATCACAGGATGTTAGATGTCAGGAAGAAGAACATACAAGATAGCACACAGGAAGTCATCAAATCCTACATAACCTACAGTACAAGACTGTGGCAAATCTACCCAACACTACCACCACCTTCAGGGAAGACAAAAGTAAAATCCAGAGAGAAAAGAAAAGGAGGGCTCCCCCACCAGAATGCTTGAGTTTGAAAAAGGTGAAGGGGTGGAGCGATGGAAGGAATTAAAAGACTGGCAATGACAAAAGAATAAAACAATGCGGCAAAAAAAAAAAAACAATAGATTGAACAGCTACTGTACAATCAGCAGCATCGGATCACAATAGATTGATTTAGTAAGCCTGCAAACTGGTAAGTACATTAAAATGTGTAATTTGTTGCCAAGCACTGCCACCCTGAACTTTATCTCCCATAATTTATAGGCTCCTTAATGTGATTTCAATTATATCATTCCTTGATCTTCACATTATAATGGACAGTACAGTACTTACACATACAGAGCAGTCCTTTCAGACAATGAAGGCATTCCAGCTCGCAATTAAGCCCGATGCAGGACTTAGCAAAAGTGAAACAAAGCGATTGTTTTGTCTATCGGGAAAATGAAAGCGGGAGAACAAGTCCCGGGGAGGGAAATGGATGAGTTAATCACGGCGCTAACGAGAAGGGGGCGCGGAAACACGGATGCCTTTACATCATCCTGCTCTGACAGCGGCAGGACGACCGCGGTGCCGTAACCAGGCGGGGAAGCTCTGACTCCGACAGCTTGGTGCCTTTCAACCTCTCTGCCCTCCCGTTCTCGTCAACACAAGATCAAGGTCCTGCAACATCAAGTATATGAGCAATTATCCCTGCTCTTTGCCACCATACGTAAAAGCTTTAAAGAGAATGCAGCAATACAATTATAAGTCCATCTAATGTCTTCTGCTGGGTGAAAACCGAACATTATTTCCTTCCCTGTCAGTCAGATGCACCCCAGGAGGGCAGTACAGTATGTATTTTATTGACATAAATAGAAACATGTCCTTAAAGGCAGTGCCTCACATGGTGCCTCCATAATGGCGAGGCAGCTTTGTTTCAACTTGACTTGAAAAAGTCTTTTTTTTTGCTCTGCAGTGGACCAGCTCCGTGACCTACACGAGGAATTTCAAGTGCTGAAAACTCTGATGACACATGCTGCGCAGCTGAAAACAGAGAGTCAGCAACCGGCTGAAGATAAAGTAGTGGTTTTGTAGCAAAGGTGTATCCCTCTTCCTCCCCCTAAAAAAGAGGAAGCGGCGCCGCAACGGAGCGTCCCCGACAGAAAGCTGTCAGTCATAAATCCCGCGGTGGGTTTGCGCAGACAGTTAAGGGCTGCCGAGGTCAGCACATCTCCATGACAGATCTTTTCTTCAGGTACTCCAGAGGAGTCGGCCATCAGAGACTATTGATCACAGTAATCAAAAGGGAATGTGCTGTATGATGGCGAGAATCATCGCCACCAACAAATCACCGCTGACAAACAGAGGGAAAGATGCACACCAGCCAAGTGAAGGTGATTTATTCCCTGTTAACCAGTCCAGTCTGCAATCAATTCTGCTGCTAAAGAGACATTTATATCCTCTCTTTATGTACTGACCGTAGACTGTCTATAAGAAGTAGAAGTAGTCACCGTGACGTCACCTATTGTTATGTGGACTGCCACTCTGAAGCCTTGAGTTCACCATTTTGGCAGACGCCATGTTGGTTTTTGCAACCAGAAGGGACACAAGAAAGCGGAGATAAGTACAACTGAACGCTGACTAAGACATGTTACAATTTACAATTTACTTTCATGAAGTGAAAACGCACTCTGAAAGGGTTAAAGTTGTAAGATGAAAACAGGGACAACTCCCAGACCGGAAAACGCCGTGGTAGAGACTAGGGATGCTAATTTTGAAAAAAATTCTTAACCGATAACCGACCCTCGTTAACCGATTATTAACCATTAACCGACAAGATTAGTGCCTCGCATGCAGCGGTGCGCAAGCTGCAGTGTATGGAGCACAACAGACAACTAAGTCTCCAGTTCACCATCAGGATAGTTAACCTAATACCTACGGTGCTGCATGTAGTGTGGCGGACATGCAGCCACGTTCCCAGTAAAAGTCTCCACCGCACATTTAGTTTAGTTTAGCAGATTTTTCTGTGTCTGCCCGGTGTAACGATAGCGATGGTCCCACAAACAGTGAGTGTTTTTGTGCTATGTTAGCAGCTGCAGCTCTGCTGGTAGCTTCATGCTTGCCACGTAACTTTTACGAGTGTCTGACAGACCGTGTGTGGCGGCGGGGAGTATGGGTCTATCGGCGGTGTTACAGCTGTGAACGTAGGTGTAGCAGACAGCGTGTGTACAGTTTATTTGTTGGTGGATAAATGCTACGAGGCTACAACTCGCTCCGCTCAAGCGAGCTGTAGACCGGAGCCAACTTTCTGTGTCTTGCAACTCCGGCTCCGCCTCTTGAGGTGGACCAGCTTTTCTCTTTAAAGAGTGTGTTTTTCTCAGCTTTTTAATTAACTATTAATATTTATTTTAACCGTTTAACCGATAGTGTTAATCGGTTAAAATGCTTAATGTCGGTTAACGGTTAATTGTTAATATCCCTAGTAGCGACCTGTCAGTCACAAGGTAGCCCCGCCCTAAAGCACCCCCTGCTTTATGGTCTATTTGACTCTAAACTCGGGACCATAATTTACTAAATTAACATCATGCTGTATTGAAGACTCATACTACTTTTTGCAACCAGAGGAGTCGCCCCCTGCTGGCTGTTAGAAAGAATGCAAGTTTAAAGCACTTCTGCATTGGCTTCACTTTTCAGACCCCGGAGTTGCCCGCTGGTACCGACAAATCATGGATGATATAAGTTGTTAAACTGGATTGTCTTGGAAACTTTCAAGTTTCAGTCTTTTCAGAAAATCCATCCTTTTTTTACTACAAAGTTTCCATTTATGTTCAAATCATTGAAGATGCATGTTCATTATCTTGCGACGGAGCTTTCTTGAAAACAAAACCATAAATGTAGATATAGTGTTATAGTGTGTCCTGTTTGCAGCCTGCACTTGATGTGACTCTGTATTTTGTTTACTATGAGAGAACAGGCTTTGAAATATGTCAGGCGCGTTTGGTGATCCCCAAGATCATTCACATTTCCATAAACTTTTGAAATGTGTTTTCAAGTTGAAGCTGTTTTTCAAATCTGTATGTGACCCATGAGCTGTCAATCAAATGTAGTCGGGGTTCCTGGGGTGAACTGCTCACATCTGATTTAGAATGAGACAAACAAACATTGAGCTAAGATTAAAGTGAAGAGAGAAACACAACAACTAAATAATTATAATTATTTGATCCATGTGATAATATTTTTAAGAGTAAGTAAGTTTAGGATGAAATGTTTTGAAACAGTTACATTTCTTATTATCTAAATAATATCAACTACAAGACAAACTGGCAGCTTAGCACAAATTTCAACAATGAGGTTATTTTTGAAAATTACATTTAAAAATCAAATTATGTTGATGCTATTTTTGTATTATGTTGAAAACATAAATGTTAGAGCTAAAAAATGATTTGAGTATTTAATTTGTCAAACGATGTTGATGATCGTTTAATACGTTTTCGCCTCTAATATGTAATTTGTTTTTGATACCTTCATTTTCTATGACAGTAAACTGAATATCTTTGGGTTTTAGACTGCTGATTGGACAAAACAAGACATTTTATTGTAATTTTTCAATATATTTATCGACCAGACAATTTACTTTTGTTTGGAGAAAATAAGGGGGAAATTAATCCAATTCAGTTTCAACTGTTTTCATGATTGATAAATGAAGAAGCTCATATCTGATGAGGCTTCTCTGTTGTCTAAACTTTAAAGCAAGGGCTGTCAAAGTTAACGCGATAATAACACGTTAACACAAATTTGTTTAAGCACCACCAAACTCTTTAATGCATTACTGCAGCTTAAGATTTTTAGGTTGTAGTGGGCTCATTTTAAAGCTAGAGTGAAGATACTGGTATCTTATAAAACTACAACACCCAAACAATCCACTGATACCAACCGTGTCATACTAGCCTGCCGAGAAGGAGGCTAAATAACGCTCTAAACTTATGCTACATTTTGGTGAGGACAAGCTGGCATGGCCATTTTCAAAGGGGTACCCACGAGTCTCCCCTTAACAGATATGCCCACTTTATGATGATCACATGCAGTTTGGGGCAAGTTATTGTCAAGTCAGCACACTGACACACTGACAGCTGTTGTTGTCTGTTGGGTTTGAGTTTACCATGTTATGATTTGAGCATATTATTTATGCTAAATGCAGTACCTGTGAGGGTTTCTGGACAATATTTGTCATTTTTTTATGTTTTTAATTGATTTCCAATAAAAGATATTAGGGGTGTAACGATATGTGTTTACAGTAATCCGATACGATTTCCATGGTTCTGATACGATTCGAGGGCGATATTTAGCTCATCTAGAGCGATGCGATAGCGCCCTCGTCAAGTGATTGATTGCGCCTGCTCATGTAATGCCCCCAAAATTAAACTCCGTCGACCGGCTGCAGCGCCAGCAGCTCATGCAGACTGGAGCCCGTCTCGCTCCACGCCGTTACCGGTGAGAGAGCTAGGAGTCCAGTGCTCCTTTCGTCTGCATGCACGCCATGGATGTGTGCTCGTGCTGCAGAGGGCGGAGCTGGCAATGTCTGGAGAGTGAACCGGAGTTCACGTTTAACATTTCTTAACTAATAAAAGTGCTAAAAAACACTTTTATATAATGTTTGTCGTCCTTAAATACAAGGTGCAAATCCTTAGTATTGATACAATCGATTTTTGCGTTTCAAAACGATTTTATATTGATATACGTCTCCCGTGAAGGACAACTTGCTGAGTACCTATCGATGTAGTTGGATCGTAGGAATATAAATTGATACATCGATGTAGTAGATGAATCGTTATACCCCTAATAGATATATACATATATTTGCATAAAGCAGCATATTTGCCGTTTCCCATGTTGATAAGGGTAGTAAATACGTGAAAAATCTCCCTTTAAGGTACATTTTGAATAGATAAAAAGTGTGCAATTCATTTGAGATTAATCGCGATTAACTATTTTAATCGATTGACAGCCCTATTTAAAACTATTTGGAATATTGAGGAAAACTGGAACAAGAGAACAACGTCACCTCATGTCAATGCATTGGTTTGTCAGAAAAATCGCATTTTGTCTGGATTTTCATTGGACCTCTTACATTAAAATGTCTCTTTCTTAACTTTAGAGGTGAAACCTTCACTTCAAACCACGTGAAAGACTTACCGCTGCAGACCAAGATTAAATGATTTGAAGGGAAAAAAAGAGTGAAAGGAGCAAGGAGAGCAGGAAAGAATGAAATAACAGACTGGAGTGTTACCTTTTCTTTGTCTCTCATGGATCCTTTTCCGAGAATTGACATCTTTGTGAGAGTGTCCTCCTGTAGTCTCTTTAACGAGTTCCCGCGTGGCCCGAGGAGTTTGCCGACAAAGTTAAACTGCAACAGAGAGCGAGAGCGCGGATCAGTCAGAATCTGTGTGTTTGAGATAAAGAGCAAAGACATGTCTTGTGCTCGAGCAGCGGCTGAAGCTAATGAAAACTTATCAGCAGTTTTTTTTCCTGTCGTGTCTCGATAGGATCAGTATGGAAGCATCTCTGAGATGTCTTATCCCAGGTTCACC